>OZ038478.1:116210843-116215843 GCA_964036315.1 Acanthosepion esculentum
CACACACATATTATATCTATGCACTCACATATATATACACACATATATATTATATTCACACACACACACACACATATATATATATATATATTATACAAGGTAACCAAAAAAGTTCTGTCCGTTTTTTGATTAGACATTGAATGAAGTTGAAATATATACAAATGCGTGTAGCAATTGTTTTCAAATTTGGTCATCCGGAATTAGGAACATCAGACGTTATAAAAAACATGCGCACCGTGCCTGGCCATCAGTTATAAGCCGGACAACTGTGAGAAGGATGGAAGTGTTTAGAGATCTCGTTCGGGGCTGTTTGCTTTACAACTTCAAAGTGGGCTTATCAGCAGCTGCATCAAGTCACCGCATATGTCAAGCGTTTGGGGATAGTGCTGTGGATGAACGTACTGCAAGGTGTTGGTTTCGAAAATTCAAGTCGGGTGATTTGTCTCTCCATGATAAGCCTCGCAGTGGACGACCACAGGTCTTGAATGACGGAGTCCTGAAGGCGGCCATTGAAGAGGACAGTAGTCTAACATGTGGTGAACTTGCAAGACAGTTCAATGTTTCCGATGAAACCGTTAGACTGCACCGTCTACGTAAGACATACAAACTGAGCAAGTGGGTTCCACAAACGCTGTTGCTGGTCCACAAGGGACAACGAGTGGCAGCTTGTGTATTGCTGCTTTCTCGCCACCGTACAGCATCCTTATTCAATCGAGTGCTTACCAGTGATGAAAAGTGGGTTCTGTACGAAACTCCCAATGGTTCCAGACATTGGTTGTTTCCTCAGGATGCTGTCCCTCACACCGCAAGACCGCCTATGCACCCATGCAAGATTATGCTTTGTGTCTGGTGGATAGGTCGTCAAGTGGTTCATTATGAACTGCTACCAATGGGCCAAACGGTCACTGGAGACCTATACTCGCAGCAATTGAAACGTGTGCAACAGGCATTGCGCCAGAAGGACCAGCACTGTTGAATCGCAAAGGTGTGCTTTTCTTCCATGACAACGCCAGGCCGCATGTGGTGCGAGTGGTCAGGGATACCATACAGCAACTTGGGTGGGAGACTTTGTGCCATCCACCTTATTCACCTGACCTTGCGCCATCCGATTACCACCTCTTCCACTCCCTGGATAATCATCTTCGTGGGAAAGCCTTCAGCAATGAAGCAGACTTGCACAAAGCCCTCACGGACTTCTTTGCGTCAAAACCCCCCGAGTTCTACTGCAATGGCATCGTAAAGCTGGAGACACGTTGGCAGAAGGTGCTGGATGCCGATGGCGATTACTTCAAAGACTAAATATAAGTTACACATCCTGTGAAGCATTTTCTTCTTTTCCTTTAAAAATGGACAGAACTTTCTTGGTTACCTTGTATATACATAAATATACATATCATATATATATAATATCTGGATAAAATGAATGAAACAAAATTGGGTGTTTTTTTTTATGAAAGTATTTATTTCTGTGTTTTTGTATATATTTATTTATTTAATATTTCAGACCACCTAGGTCTTTCCTCAGAAATCAAATCATATCATATATATATTATATATATATATATACACATATATATTACAGATATAAACACATATAGATACATATATGTATACACACATATAGATATATATTATATAGATATACACATATACATGTTATATATACATGTTATATATATATATTATATATACATGTTATATATATATATATATATATATATATATATATATATTATATATACATGTTATATATATATATATATATATATTATATATACATGTTATATATATATATATATATATATATATATTATATATATACACATATACATAATATATTATATATATACACATATACATAATATATTATATATATACACATATACATAATATATTATATGTATACATATATACAATATACACACATATATCTACATACATACATACATACATACATATATATATATATAAATATGCATACATATGTGACACTATTTAGCTATGGCAATTGGCTAATTAATTAATCATAGAAATTAAAAACGGGAAATACTTAAGGCATGAAAGAGCTAGATTGAAAAATATACCGAGCGACATTATTTTTTTTTTAACAAAAGAAAAATGGTTAAGAGATTTTATTCCAGTGACAAAGAAAGATATTTTCTTTTCGCAAAGGACAAAGAAAAATTTGTGGGAGAAGCAGGTCGATTTCTGTCAGATTAAATTAACGCCATGATAAGAGAGTATACATGGGTAAAAGAATAACAATTTCACTACAAACGTAGCAATAATAAGAATTTTGATTCAGCCAGCTGCATGTAAACAAGAGATAAATCGAAATTCGGGTATCTTAAAAATACGACGAAGAAGCCAGCCGTTTGAAAACAGATCTTGATATGAAAAAAAGGAATCATTGTTTTTGCCTGTTCAAACTGTTCGCGACAAGACTTTCTATCCCCAGAAATGGGCATCTGGACATTAAGACACTTGATTTGGTCTTCAAGTGGATTTTGGGTGGCTCGGGATAAGATATGATAAAAAGAATTTTTAATTATGGCAATGTGGGATTCATAAGAATTCTGGCTGATAGAAAAGAAAGAAAGAAAAAGGGAAGATAGTTTTTTTTTCTGAATGATAATGTAAACTAATGCCAGACTAGCCACACCCACACCACCAAGAGATCATTGGCTGAGTGGTAACATGGGTGATAGACGGAGGTGATTGTATGAGAAAGAAGGAGAAACTTGTTGACGCCCATGAGGAGGTTGGTGTGAGGTATCAGTATGAGAAGGGAAGAGTTTAGGAGGATAATTCTCCTCCGACCTCTCCTCACAGAAGGGGAGAACCCCTCTAAAACAGAAAGTAATTGATTTCCAAAAATGGGAAGTGATAAATTTTCCTGTCTGAAGACAAAGAGAATCCTTATTGGGGATTTGAAATTATCGAAGAACCCAAACCACATCTGGCCCCACTCCAGGCTTTGGTCGATGTCCACATAAACGAACGTCCCTGGGCGTTCAGTGAAAAAGAGTTCCAGAGAAGTTTTAGAGTTAATTCGTTCAGTTGGAGTTAAGTTCCAGTTGAGTCGGAGAATAGTGCCTCGCAGAAGCTGACCGAAGATTTCAACGCTTTTTCGACTTTAGACTTCCCACCAAAAACAAGTTTTACCGAATATCAACCAGTAGCAAGTTTTACTGAATGTCAACTTAGATACCAAAAGCAGTTTATTGAAAAACAACTTAAGATATCGGAACTCGCCTAAGAAAAGCAAAAAGTGTCATGAATCGATAGAAGCGAGCTGGGAGAGAGAGACGCACTCCTGTATTCAACAGACAGACATAAAGATAATTGTTATTTCTCAACACATTTGAACCTCTTGCGTTTGTATCATTTTTCTTTTACATACCCTAGTGCGGTATCACCATCACCCCGGATTCAGCTTGCACTACGGCCCGACGCCTGATTGATTTCGTCTACCTAAGATCAAATCACAACGTGGGTAGGTTAGACTAGAGATCAAAGCAGTCACTTCGGTGACCAGATGTTGGAGGTGAGCTGAGAATGACGAAGTTGATACCGAATCTAACCAGACACAGGGAGGTCAGTGTCATACATTGGGGCAGTGATCAACACTCGAGTGGTTGTGGATGTCACACAATTGGTGCTGCGACCAAGACATCGACCACAACCACCCAACCAACCATAGGGGTTAGTGTCACACATATATACTTATATATACATATATATATACATATAGAGATACATATACATGTATATATACATATATACATATATATATACCTACAATAATTTGAGCAAACAACCTCAATGCATCTGCAGAAATAAAAGAACATGTTCACTCCAAGGAAATTGGCAACAAACAAATATAATATATAAAGCCAAGGTTAGTGGAAACAACAGCCCAATTTACTACATTGGTGCCACTGAGGGACCATTCACGAAGAGAAAAAACAACCACAACCTTTCATACTCCAACAGAAAATACTGAAACAGCACTACACTATTCCCATACATATGGCATCTAAAAGACAGAAAAGGTAACAATATCTCATACCAACAAAAGAATTTACTAAACATAAGATCAGAAATAATTTCCAAATGCAGGCATGAAAATAAATACCTATTATCAGAATGTACACCAAACGAAGAAAAAATAATGAAGAAAAATACCAACAAACACTACTACATAAACCACCATTGACCCTATAAACATGAAAAGAGAAACCACTGACACCATAACAGCATAAATTAATTTCTAGTTCAAATTACCATCATAATAATTGCAATTATTGTTATTATCATTCCACCACCATTACTATAATCACTTCTACCACTTTACAATAACTATTTGCTGCTACAATTGTTATTATCACCCACTCTCCCCCACCATTACTATCACATCACAATTACCATATCAGTCCACAATTATAGTTACTTCTCCCTCCCCCAGCAAAATTAACACCACCACATAATTACTAATAAGTATTACAAATTGGAATTTCTAGCATTTACATATGCGCAATCGGCAAAAACAATCAAATAACAGGCTTTAAAATAATAACAAAACACCCTTAAAAAATTTAAAATAATAGCAATTTTTACCTATCACAGTCTTACACAGACCCCATCATATGTATATATGTGCTTGCGAGAAAATATTATTCAGCGAACAAAAATAGAAAAACGGTTTGCATGGTGGCAGCGCAACATATATACATATATATGCCAAGTTCTATACTGTTCACATATGCTTAATGTTTGTGTGAGCTCCAGTGGGCGAGCGTGTGTGGGTGTGTGTGTGTGTGTGTATGACTGTGTACATCAATGGGTGTACAGGCGTGTATGTATGTTTGCATAAGTATGAGTGGCATCCTGGTGACAACTTCCCTCCCACTTCAATAAAAACAGCGATATACGCAACCATATATAAATCCAAAATTTCAAAATTAAACAGTTTGTCTGACGATCAGAAATAGCGTGAA
>OZ038478.1:116220843-116253343 GCA_964036315.1 Acanthosepion esculentum
TCAATCATCTCATTTGGAGTATTATCTAAAATAAACTTTATATAACAACATTTACTGTTTTGTTATATTTCCTTTTGGGTAACTTCATAATTGCATCATTTCAAAGAACTACTCTTGCTACCTTCTGATTTTTGCAAGAAAGAAAGAAAAATAATAAAGTAGGTGAGAAAAAATTTTCCAATAAAACTTGGAAAATTTTTGCCTGGTCATCAAAGAGATATGTGATCTATAATTATCTTGAAATATTATCCATGAGAAATGATTTGTCAATTATGGCCTTCATTTAATCTAATTGGAATTAGTATTTGTTCAAATCAATTATATGTTCCTCTGGAAAGGGCCCAGGGTAGAGAACTCATTTTCAATCATACCATAGGAATAACAACAATTTGTATGGAAGAAAACAATTGCATTTTGGTAAGATCATTGATGGTTCATTTCCCAGAATTTCCTGCTTTTCATGTTATTACAAGTATCCACTTTTCAATATCTATCATGATTTAAGAAAATGGAACATTTTCATTATATTTACTATATTTGACATCATGAAAAATATAGATATATTAGATGTGCACCCATTTCAGAATTATCAGATTTTCCTTTCTGTTATGTCTCCCTCTTCAGTTTATTAATGATAGGAGTGTGTTGAGAAATTTAAGTATGGTACCAATGAATTGCATCAGTATTTTGTTAAAATAATTCTTTTACAGTAGGTACCTCCAATAATTAGGTATACCTAAGGTTTAAATGTATTTCCATAAATGAAAAATCTTCCTTGAAGCTTTTTCTAAGCTTAAATTGAAAGCTAAAGCATTGAATTTTTCTAATTCCAGAAAGTAAATTGATAAATTTGTAAACAAAAGTTAATACTTGGTTTTAAAAATATTGCAAAAATAAAATATATATTCTTGAAATCTTATTTGCAGAAAATTAGCGAATTTAAATGTTAATTAAAAGTTAAAGTTAAATTAATCTGTTTTGAAACAAATATTACGTACTTATAGCACAAATTTTTCTATATAAGGGTTTTGTTATTATCACGTCTCCACCAACATATTGATGGCTGAAGGTGTTGACAAGTTAAGTATGGTGAACCAGAATTGACAAATTTATGAATTCTAAGTAAAAACGGTTTGTTTTTAACTACCAGGTAATTTTTTAAAATTTACAAAATATATTAAGCAATTATTTAATATTTTATTGAATTTTTTTTAGGTACTTAACCATATGATTGAAGATTCTTTCTGAAAATAGAAAATTTCTTAAATTAATAACATTTCATAAATTATTGAGTTACTTCTAATGTTTTAATCCTTTCTACCATGTTTGAAATTTTGGTTAATTTTTTTTTTGCATCAATGGTGTATACATTTTACATTTTTTTGTTTCAAATCAGATTAATTTAACTTTAAATTTGCTAATTTTCCTCAAATAACACTTCAGAAAAATATATCGTATTTTGCAAAATTTAGAAAAACAAAAACTTGTTTACAAAAAATGGCAAGATTTTTTATTGTTTTTTTTACTGAAAAACAAAATACAAAAGCATTCTAATCAATATATAATTTCTGTTTGAAATACACAGAATATTTTGCTTACTGGAAATAGTAAATAAATTTATTTTTTAATCCTTTAGCTTTCAATTAAAGCTAAAATGAAAGTTTCATGAAAGCTCTTTCATTTAAATGTAACTCACAAAAAAAATTAACTTAAACAAAATTAAAAACTAAATAAAAACAAATTATTGACCTTTTAACCATAATGTCACTTATGAAACATCATACTTAAAAAAAAAGAAAAAGAAAAAAAAAAAAGAACATTTAGATTCACCAAAAAATATTTTGATTATTGTAAAAATGTTTGGTATGAGGATTTACATTAAGCTTTTCAGTTTTTGCTTAGTAAATATAGTCTTAATAACTCTGACAATGTTTGGAAGAATTTTAAAACATTTTTGAATCTTTATAATAAAAAAGAAAAATGCAAACAATTCTTGTAAAAATTCATTATTCATTGCAAAGACTATAATGCCCTTAATATATATTATTTATAAAAGCAATTAAAAGCTTATCTAATTAAATAATTAGATAGTTTTATTGCAGTTTTTATTTTATGATTTGGAGCATCTTTTAGAAAAGTTGGTAATAGTTTGAAAAAAAAAATTGATGATTTACATTCTCCAAGGAGTCCTGCTTTTAACTAATAAAAAACATTTCTCTGATGAGAAAACAGGTACAAAAATGTCTATTACCAGCTCTGTTACACTGTTGACACATAAAAAAATAAGATTTTTAACACAAATTTTGAACATGTTAGAAAGCAGTAAAAAATCTTAAAAATTAATTAAAAAAATACTTCGATCTTTCCTCTTAATAATAACATAAACGTTTTGACAATAAAATTTTGTTTTTATTAAGTTTGGGGCTTTTTTCATCATGCTATGCTGTTTTTTTTAGTGAAAAGTGGAGGTACCTATTTTACAGTATCAGTAATAATAACAATGTTATTTGATTAAATAACATTATAATGGAGATGTGTTAGGTAAAAGTGACCATCTGAGGCAAAATACAGTAGTGAGAATCTTAAATCCTATCAAATATAGTAAGTAGCAAATCATACATAAAAATAAGGTCCAGTAAGTTTTTCCTTTAACTTATGTGAAAGTTGAGTTGAAAAGTAAGTGGTTTGCATATCCAAATTTTTATTTTCTATTTAAACATGTATTCCAAGAATAAACTTGCTTGTTAATCTCTTTTAAATGTTGATGTTGAAGTACTTTCAGAAAACTCAGGTAATGCTGTAAATTTTATTCAACAATAGATCTGCTGGTTAATCTTTTGTAAATATTAAGAATCTTTTAAATATTCATTTCAATGTTGTGTCACTTTTTCAGATCAAAACTTCATTTTTTAAATATGTATAAAAAAAACTGAAAATGTGCATTTAGTGTACCATGTCAAATGTTAACAAAAATTTGTTAGCCATTAACATCATTTGTTGCATATTTTCATATTATTTTATGTTAAATGTTATCTTAACATTAATTCATGACACTTTTTAAAATAATTATTTTCATTACGTCAATTTTTCATAGAAAAATCTATTTGTTGTTTTAGAAAAATGTAAACAAAACCAAAAATAAAATTATTTTCCACCAATTCGTCAACATTTAACCACAAATTCTGTTTATTTTATGATCATAGTTATTATGTGAATGTTAATCAGCATTCAAAGAGCTTTCTAAAGATATACAACTTGACCATAATGGGAGATATGAAAATATTAGCATATAGTGGCAAATCCATCATTTTGAATTTGGCCCAACTCAGTAAAAACCTTGTAACTCAGGCCACAGTCAAAAGTCCACCACAAAATTTTGTACATATCTTGTCATAAAGGAGACAAATTTGTTTTCAAATTTAAAAAAAATTAAAGATATGTTTTTTGAGAAATCTTGAATTATTTTTTAGATCTATCCAAGTACTTTAAAATGGTATATAATTTAACTTTGTAGGTGAAAAAACACTGAGATATTGATATTTTAACTTTGTGACTATTTTCCAAAATTCACCTTTTTGGCAAGGGTCAAAGGGTCACACTATGGGAACCCTTTCACCTAGTAAAATAGGTACGATTCAATTTATATCATGAAGCTCTATAAGTATACCAAATTTTTTAAAAAATCTGTTGGTGATGGCCAGAGCCTTGTTGATTTGACACAGAATGTATGTAAAATTTACAATTTATGGTTGGTTGTAGTACAATTATAAAGTCCAAAAGTGGAAAAAAAATAGGGTAACTATTTTACAAGTACATTAAAACTACCTAAAGTTTTTGAAAATTATATACATCTTTTTTTTTTATTGCAAAATATTTTTTAATGATTTGGAACAAAGAGATGAAAGTTGAAGTTTTACAAAATCAAGAACTGAAAAATGTGATGTGGGATTTTGGTAAAGTTAGAAATTTTGATAAGGCACATACAGCTTGAAAGTACATTTGCTAAGTGGTGAATCAGAATCTAGCTTGCTAAAAGATTCCTGATAAAAAAAAATTTTATTGACAGATGATGGATTATGGAAACATCTATATTTGTTCCAGATTTGTAAGCTTTTCATGGAAAAGGATATTTTGTAAGCTTTTCAGGAAAAATGGATATTTTAACATGTTAGGAGCCATTTGAAGAAAGAGACCACTTTGTTCTAAATAATGAATTAATAAATTCTGATAATTTTATATTTTGCCTATACAGAAAAAGTGGACTTGGGAAATGTTAAATGGTGGAAATGTTTTTTTGGGCTGCAATTTCTGATTGGTCATGGGTTGGATGTTTGGATGATATAAGAAACCCTGACTTATTTGGTAATGGTCAGAGGTTGCAGGGAGTGGAGATTATGAAAATGAGTAGTATAGATAACAATTGGTCCTTGATTTGAAGAATTCAAGATTAGAGAGTTTAAGGAAGTGCTCATCTGAGAGTCTGTTCCACAAAGTGGCAGTTCTTGCGAGAAAGCTATTTGAGTGACACTTTCTTTTTACATTTGCAACATGGAGGAAATGAGGGTGACTTCACATCATGGAAGTAGCAGGTTTTCTAATAGTTTAGGTCTGTTATAACTCATCTAAACATTTGCCATGGAAATAGATAGAGTCATGGCAGGCTAACAACATTGTGCCCGTGGTTAAGAGGTTACTGAGTGGAAAATAGTTATCGCCTACAAGAATGCATAAATGATTCTGAACTTTAAGAAAGCAAGGATTGAACTGCTCCAATCCAGAAATACTAATCCAGTAGTAATAATCTGACTCTTGTAAAGATAAAATATAGTAGAAAGTCAGATACTTCCTGGAGTGATAGAGTGAGTTGACCCTTTTCCAGCAAGTTTAGCAATGGATTCTATATATAATTTCCACTTGATGTCTGGAGTAATAAATGCTCAAAGCATGGAGCCTCTTGAAAGTGCAATCATTCATCATGATTGGAGAAAACTCAGGGTTGTATTTAGAAACAGAAAATACCAAAGTGGATTTTCTAAATTCTTTAGAATTCTGTAGGGACACTTAAATAAAAATAACTTTTTTTTATTCAATATCATATGAACACATTCCTATTGCTGTATACATCAATACTTTAGTTAGTTTGGCTATATTAATCTGATATTACAATATATAAAGTTTCATGTTATGCAGTCTGCATAGGTCATAAAATTCAATATCTAATTAATGCAACAGATTTCCATTATTAATGAAGCTATAGTGGGCAGTATTTATGAGTAATATACAAAGTAATTGTTACAAGTTTATATCTTGGCTGCATATTCATTTTTATTTACTCTTCTCCCATCAGTGAAAAAAAAATGATATAAACATGGTATTATGGATTTTAAAAGCTTATAACTTACTACAAAAGGTGTAAAACTAAGTTTTGATTTATCACTTTTTGTCTCATGCAGACATAATGTGTAATGATTAAAAACCTCCCACCACTATCTTCTACTTTGCTTATAAATGTGCTGCGAATTATAAGTCTTGGCCTATGTCATATGTATAAGTTGGGGGTGAGGGAAAGGAGATGTACAGTGGTTTGCTGTCAGATAAGGATGTTGGCTAAAGACAAAAACAACTAAACAAGCACATTTAAGTAAACATTACAAAGAGAAATGAGTGAAGAATTACATGAAAAAGGTTTTTCAACATTGAAATGCAAAGAACTATTGTAAGTTTTTAAACAAGACATTTTTGAGAGGTCCAGGTCATAACCAAAAAGCTTTAAACTAAGGGATATATTATAAAACAATGAAAAGCTGTCCACCTTAGGAAAAAGCAACTTTCATTCCATTATCAAAAAGATATATATATATATATAAAATGGAAAACAATATTTAAGTAGAGAAGCTCTCTGGGAAGCAGTAAAAACTGCTGCAAGTAAGAGGAGGTTGATCCAAAGGATGTTAGAGGTTAAAATAACTGAGCACACTATATCACCTAGGAACTTTTTCAATAGTGATAGTAATAAAGACTGAATGAGAGAGACAGATTAGGCATGGATTTTAGGGTTTTGAATAATAACACTAAATCCTAACTTGTTCATTATTATAATAAAAGACATGGAGTAGAGTAACCCAAATTAAGTTTTATTCAGCACAGTTGAACAGTTAGTGCAAACAGAACTCTTTATAAGCAGGCACAGTCCATTTTTAATGATAAGCTGGGGGAGTGAATGTTTACCACAATCTCCCCTGCTTTTAGAAATAATTAGTGGCAGTCAATCAATATTAAGAAAAGATTATATCCTAGTGGGATTTATTTCAATTTTTAAGTATCTCTTTTATAACCTTATTTGATTTAAGGAAATCAGCAAAGATTTACTCATAAATTAAGTGATCAGGAGGTCTACGCAATCGCTCTGATCGACATAAAGGGATTTCAATTTCATTTTCTGGTGTATCTGTACTAGATTCAGTCTTGTTGGGATCTAAGGTCTCAAAATTTTGAGTGGGTAAGTCAGAGTCTTGTACTTCAGGAGAACAGTTCTGAATGAGACCAGCAGGGGAGAGATCTCAGAGTGATTCTGTGGTTTCCTTGCTGTTTTGGAGATGAAAGTGCGCATAACGAGGATCAGCTTCTATAAGTTCCACCTTCTCCACAATAGGGTCATACTTTGATTGTCTGACGTAATCTCAGAAGAACTTTTCCTGGTGTTTTAAGCCATGTTGGGACAGAATAGCCAGTCGAGGATTGGTGAGGATAGTTAGTCATTCATGAGGTGTAGCATTTGTAGCTGTTGAAAATAGTGTACGCATTGAATGTAAAGCTGGTACTCAATGTCCTTGGAAAGAAAGCTATGGGTCTACCAGATTGGTTCAATGAGGCTGCAATTGTGTGGCATGAAGCATTGGTCTCTACAGTGAAAGGAACTGTTTCGTTGATAGAATATGCTATAGCATTTTCGACTTCAGTTTTCAGGTATTCAAAGGCTTTTTCAGCAGTCTTGGGTAGTGGAAAACTATTAGCTTGTATGAGGGAGGCAACGTTTTCAAAATACTTAGCAATCCATTGGGAATAGTAAGAGAACATTCCCAGTGCATGATGAAGAGAATGAATATCATGAGGAAGGGGAAGTTCTTTAAGTGGTTGAAGTTTCTTGGGATCTGGTTCAATTGTACCTTCAGATATTGTGTAGCCTAGAAGGTTCATTGTAGAGTAGGAGAAAGAGCATTTATTATGAGTGTAAATTAAATTGTATTTCTTGGCCACTTTTGTAAATTTATTGAGGCTCTCATTGTGCTCTTCCTGACTCTTACCACAGATAGTTATATTGTCTAAATGGGCAAATGTGTGGGAGAGTGAATTGTCAGCTATAAACTTATCAATTATTCTTTGAAAGAAAGCTACTCTGTTGGTTACTCCAAGCGGTACCCTTCAAAATTGATATAACTTTCCATCTGGTTCAAAGGCAGTATA
Source organism: Acanthosepion esculentum (assembly GCA_964036315.1). Taxonomy (NCBI): domain Eukaryota; kingdom Metazoa; phylum Mollusca; class Cephalopoda; order Sepiida; family Sepiidae; genus Acanthosepion; species Acanthosepion esculentum. The sequence goes on from OZ038478.1 coordinate 116,228,308, forward strand.
AATTTTGTCTTTATCAGATATTGGTACCTGGAGGTAAGCGTATTTCAAATCTATAGTACTATAGATTTTGTATTGTTCCACCATGTTTACCAATTTCTCAATGTTAGGTAAAGTGTAAGCATCCAACATAGTGAATCTGTTAACTGTCTGAGAATAATCAACCACCATCCTCTTTTTATGTCATTTGTTAGCGGTTACTATGACCTGGGCCTGCTAAGGAGAAGAGCTGAGCTCAATGATTCCTTCTGAAAGTAGTCTATTTACTTCAGCAGTAATGAATTCTTTATCTTGCTTACTGTACATTCTAGATTTAATAGCTATTGGTTTGCAATTCTCAGCAAGATCAGCAAAGAGTCGGAGAGGAGGAATAGAAAAGGTAGTCAGTCCGTACACATTTAAAGGGGGCCCTCTTTCCACCAAATTTCACACAAATACTCTTGTTTTGTCCCATAAAATCTTATCCAAGGATGACAGCAAAACACAAATCAGGAGGCACAGACAATTTAAAATCAGAATATTTTACCAGACAATAACCTAACGTCCGAGAGCGTCGACGCCATTGACATGGTATTATTCCTCAGTAGGGTAGGCAGATGAATCTTTCAAAATAGCAATTCACATATGAAGCTTTTAGTACTTCCAATGTTCATGAGAGTTCTGAGCCTCCTCCCAGTTACGGTGAGGATGCATGGGATTTCCATAAAAGAAACACTTTTGAGTTTAAGAAGCCACTGTGGATGCCATGTTTTCTGTTGGCCTGTGGGGGTTACCCTCAAAGGGGGCTGCATCACTAACAACTGTTTGAGAGAAAGAGTAGGACTGAACTTTTCTGAGCTTGTTCAAGAGCTCTCGAATGGTCAAAGACAGTGGTGAGGTCCAGAGTTACATTTTCGAGTAGTTGTTATCAAATATTAGGGGACAAAATTCCACTTATGAAGGTATCTCTTATAACCTCAGATCTATGTTCCTCAGCACTGACAGCCTTGTAGTTGCAATCCTTGCTTAAATGCCTCAGATTTAGAAGATATCCGTCTAGCGTCTTTTATGGTTTTTGTTGGCGCATCAATAGTATATGCCTGGCATAGATTTCATTCTTAGGCTTGTCATACAATTGTTGGAGCCTATTGACAACTCTCTCATAGTCTAAACAGTCAGAAATTAATTCATACACTGAAGAGCCTATAAAGTTTAGGAGCACAGTTTGTCAGTTGCAGGGGCGTATTGTTCTATACTTTGCAGGGAATTCTCAAAAGTGGCAAACCAGTGCCTCCAATCCTTTTCAGCATTTTTCAAACTGGGGAGAGTATCAAATATCCATTTTTGATAATAGCTGGCGGTGGGGAGGGGGAAAGGAATATTTACCACAATTATCGTTGATTGATGATATACTGGCTTCCTTAGGAAAACATCTCTCTTGTTAATACTTTTCGGGTTGGTCAATGCATCTGGAATCTTCCAGCAATTCCCATTAATAACACCAAGTGGGTTGGAAGGATTCATTATGACTAATCTAGATGATATTTTGGTTTTCTTGAAAAGCCTGAAGGAACATTTTTAGCATTTACAGACTGTATGAACATTGGCTAAAATTAAAATGACTAAAATGTCAGTTCGCAAAAAAGGAACCCAATTGTTTTAGATTCATTATAAAGATGAATGGAATGAAACTGGATAAATAAATAATTAGAGCCATGCTTGAGTCTTGTACAATGAAGGAGGGAAGAAGTTTTATTGAAGTAATTGGGTATCATAGGAGATTTATACCTGCAGGTTCAAAAATTGCCAACCTTACCTCATAAATAGTGGATTAAAGATAGCCAACATTAATTCGACATAGTGAAGAACATCTATGAACCCTCTTGTTGACTTATCCAGAGTTGAGTAGGTCAACAACCCTTTATACAGACATAAGGGATGTGTATAAAGGTTTGTCTCACCCAGTCATGTTAGAAATAGATGAACCAATGTCTGGAATTCCAGAAGAGCAATTTATTTCTTGTCCCATAAACTTTAATAGAGATGGAGGCATAGTATATGCATTCCAAAAGCAGGATTATTACATAAATTATGCAGAATTAAAATTAAATAGTCAAGCAAGAGTGGACAAAGAAAAAAATCCAGCAGTGATCACTGAAACGAGGTGAGTACATTTGCAAGAGAGAATATGTGTACAGGGAGTTACAGTGCCAGGAAGAAACTATGGCAGTGAGTGGGTCTGACTGTCCATTGTTTAAGGTTTGCAACATATCACCCCTGAGCTTGGGATGTCTTCAGATATTCCAGACACAATATGGATAGAGGATACTCTTGTTTAGGACATCACCAAGCCAGTGATCAAAGCATTAGACCATCTGTCACTTAGTGTTACATTTGGTGTTGTGACAAAGGGTCTTGATCCTGAGGTTATGACAGAAAGTCACACAGAATGTAGTAGTACATTTAGTTGTAGGGATCAGACTCACAGCAGTAGCATTGCCATAATGTGGTTGTAACAAAGATACCAAGGTTTTAAGAGATCTATTCCAGTCATGGTGTTACAGTTGGATGCTGTAATAAGAACTTTAATGTGAATCAATTTGTACAGCACTTGCTGTCTGCCACCAGAGTTTTCTGACCATGAATGTTGAAGGCTAGAGAAATTTGAAAATCTTTATCAAATATCTCATTAATGAGAGTCAAACAATAACCACTTGTCCCAAAATGGAAACAACCAGTACAGACATCTTTCCTACTGTCAGCGCTTTCTGAAAAAGATTTCTGCCTCTACCTAGGCTAGCTTAAAATTTTGGCATATTTTGGCCTCTCCTTATCCGTTTCTGTAACAGAGAGTTTGGGAACCACACACACATTTTTTTTTCATTGAAATTGGAGTAGATTTGAACAGCGAAATTAGATCAGAACAATTTTGTTCACTGATGGGAATCTGATCTAGCCCATTTGGAATTGGGTCATTAGGAAGACAATGGAATCGAGATAATTTTTATTGGTTAAAATTTGAAATAGAGCTTACTAAGGCTATGAGGAACTTTGAAATTCACATGATTTTGGGTTGAAGGCAGCACTCGTGATAATTGCGTGCAGGCCAAGGGTTGATTTATGATCAGCCAGGTTTATCTATATAAACGTGCACAGAAATCTGTTGACAGAGTGGTTGGCTCATCTGCCGTCGAGTGCAGTCAAGTTGGGTAGAGAGAGGTCGGAGACTGGAATTGACGTTAGAGATTGGAACCAAACGCCCACTAACATATTTTGTTGATATAAGTATGAAGAAGCGAATTACTCCTCCAACAATCTAAGACTGCTACTACTACTATTATTACTACCACTGGAAACGAAAATGTCGAACAAGCTACAATAATCAAAAGGTTGCTTTTGGGCTTGTCTGTTGTCGAGTGCAGTCAAACTGGGTGGAGAGATATCGGAGACGGGAAGTGACGTCAGGGATTTGGAACAAAACCCCCGTTAACATGTACTGTTGATATAAGTACTGATGCTCTGGCTACCACGAAGATTACTACTACTGTTACTACTGCCAAGGAGGAACACAACTATAAACTTTAAGCTGTGCACAGAAATCTTTTTCTCTCCATCACAAGAGTCGTATTTCGTTCTGAGACGATTTCACAACAAGCTAATCACAACCCACTCTCTCTCTGTCTAGAATCCAGTGTATGAGTTTTTACGTCAATTACTTTTCTTTTCTGTAACCCGTTTCTTTTCTATACTATTCTTTTCTGCTATATAAAAGACATTAACAATTCAACCATGGAATAGTTGTTTGTCCGGCTTTCTGCAGATATATATTTTTTTTTGGTGCATTCTAAATTTCTTAGCACAGACTCTCCAGGCGTGTCTACATCTTCAGTCGACCGTGAACGGATGAACATCACTTCTGCTTTCTGGATCAAACCAAACACAATGTGGGCAGGAAGCAGGATTAAACCAATGGACTGGTTGAATGATCTATGGATGCTCAGGGGATCTACAGCTACTCCCTTAAGTTCGGTTAAGACCAAGTAGACACCTCAATCCAGAGAGTAAGACATCGGAGGTTGAGGGGCTGGGGTGAAAGTGTTAGATTTCTCTCCTAAAATAAATTGGTCATTGTGGTATTACAATAAACTTTAGTCATATAATAGTATAACATTTGAACCCAACAAAATTATACCATTATTTAATCATGTTCATTGCTGTCTTATGGATATGTAATCCCATGTGTGTGTAATGCAACACCCATTTCATTATGCATTCCTTGTAAAAGACTGCACAATGCCTCATGATACAACAATTTTAGAAGTCAGTTTAACTGGATATTTTTGGTTGAATTTAAATAGCCACAGAAGAGATTTTCTGCTATTAAAAATGGTAAATTTACAAGTCATTGTAGAAAAGCCAAAACAGTCAGATACAAAGGTTGGCTGTTGATAAGAAAAGCCATTTTAGAATGGGACCACTATATATCATGGTTACTTTAGTTACACAAGTATAAAAAATTGCTAAATTATTATATATAATATTACATATTCATTTTGGCTTTTGATCCTGATATGAAATTTTTTACATTGTACACAAATAGCCTTATTTAATAACACTTATTTATTCTGGCAACTGACAATCCATTTTTTCCTTATTTTTGATCCATAATAGATTGAATTTTGTGACTAAAATGAATTTTAGGCAAAGAATTACCAAAATAAATCATAATGAAATTCCATCTTTAAGTGTGAATGTTGACATAATTTTCATTCATTCGCTGTTTTGTCAACTTAACACTAGGATGGCCAAGGTGTCGTTTTCGACACCTTCTATAGGATTGTAGAAAGAATGTTATAGCCTACTTCAAAATGATGTCTAATGTTGTGTAATAGTAATATTTTTTAATAAACTATGTATTGCAAACATAAAAGTAATTTCATTAACCATATATAATTATTTTTCATGCCAAATATTAAAAAAACAATCATAAGGTGTGGAAAATGACACCTTGGCCATTTTATATATATCAAAAGAGCTGGCCATCCTAGTGTTAATGGAAATTGAAAGACCATTCTATTTTTGTGTTTTTGGCATGAAAATATTTCAATACTTCCTTAAATTCTTTATATGAACTGAAGTACCAAAAAATTAGAAACAGCAGTATACTGGATTTCTTTGCTCTCTTTCATTTGCAGAAATAGATCCAGCTGGATGTAAGACATCAAGAAAGAGTATAGCTGTGCTATCCATGTGAAACAGCTAGGATTTAACACCCATTTGAACAAGGAATGATTGTTTCTAAAGTGACAACTGCTCTCAATTAATAGGGCTATACTAGGAAGATTTTAATTCCAAACAGCAAAATGTGACACTATTCAGCTATGGTAATTAGCTAACTAATTAACCATAGAAATTAAAAACAGGAAAGACTTAAGGCAAAAAAGAGCTATCATGAAAGATAGACTGATTGACATTAAAGAAAGATTTTATTTCATTTACAAAAAAACCCGTGGAAAAAGCTATGTGTGAAGTCTTGTCAAGTTGATTGATGTCTCGCCAAGGGAGAAAGAAAGAAAGGCAAATATGAAGATTTCTGCCAAACCACGTGCCGGTCATAAAAATTTTGTCGTGAGACGATCGCAGATACAGGACAGGGAGAATCAATGTTAATTATCTTTCCAAGATATCATTTATTTTTTTTTTATATTATCACAAGAGAGAAGCAATGTGGCAGTTATAAAATTTTGACATTGTCTCGATATAGGTGAGAGGATTGTTATCATTTACTTTACCAACTGTTGTAAAGTTACTTTCCGCAGTGGAAACTGTATTTGGACTAAATTCGGTCCTCAATAGGTTCAACGTACAAAAACGTTAGGAACTTGTTATAATAAGTATTACACAGAGTAATCTAGTTGTGGTAGCTGACTACTTTCATATTCGACTTCTCGTTGACCCTCACTGACTCCTACTTATAATAGATGGGAGAGTCTATTATCTATAGACTAGGTGTGTTTTACCATAACATCCACCTCCTAAAACTTTACTCTGTAGGAGTAAAACAGTTTTCTTAATTTTTAATTTTTTTTACAGAAAAGGAAAAAAAAAATTTCATTTTTTTTTAGCAACATCGTAGCGTATCTCCTACGTTTTGAATCCATTTTCAAATGATCAGTTGCCTCTCTTTTTCTCTTGGATTGGCGTACCTCAGGTAACATCGTTGCTGGCGTTGGTAGATCAAATGTATCAAAAATCACCTCCATAGGTGTTTCTTCCGTGGGACCGCTGTCAACCACGTCTGAAGAGCGTCGTCTGATCTGGTTAATGTGCTGTTGGCACGTGAATTTTTTACCTTTCACGAAGTACATCATGTTGCCAATCCGCTTTTCTATTTTTCCAATCTCCCCGAATGATTTATTCTGTTTATATACTTTAAAATATACTTTTTCACCAGGATTGTATTTCTTTACTTGAATAAATTTTTCTCTACCTGGCATTGTCTTTTTTGGTAATAATTTGTTGAAGACAGATCTTACCTGACATGCAAACATCACCTCGGCTGGTGATTGTGTGGCTGGTGTTGCGTTATTTGGAGTAAGTCTGTATATCTGTAGAAACTTCTGTAGAGCTTCATCTGCAGGTATTTCCCTAGCTTTCTTTAAAGCTCTTTTAAGGGTGTCCACAAATTTGTCAGCTAACCCGTTTGATATGGAGCTGTGGTAACATGTTCGACGTTGTATTCCTCGCAGAAATCTTTGAATTGTTTCGATGTAAATGGACTTCCGTTGTCCGTCACAATTGTGTCTACTACACCAAACCTTGCGAACAATTCCAGCAGGAAGTTTTTCGTACTTTGCATCTTCAGTTTTCTTATCCTTTGTATCTCAGGCCATTTTGAGAAACTATCCACTACTATGATGTAATGGTATCCATTCAGTGGACCTGCAAAATCCACATGCAACCTAGAACGTGGTAGGTCTGTTTTTGGCCAGGGATTAAATTTTACTGGTGGTGCCTTTGCAGCCAAAGCACAGCCTTTACATTTTGCCACTGCGTTCTCAATGTCCCTGTCCATATTCGGCCAATAAACAAAACTTTGCATTAGGCTCTTCATCCTAGTGCTGCCTGGATGACCAGTATGAAAATCCTTTAGTATTTGTTTTTGGAGTGTGTATGGAATCCCCACACGTTCTCTATATAACAATACTGTATCGCAAAGCGAAAACACATTTGTTATGTACTGGACACTCTTGGATATTTTTTCTTTTGCTTTCAAGATAAACTCGTCCCTGGTGCCTTCTTTTATTTTTTTCTAGAGTTACCGGAAGTTCCCGAACTGCATTACACACAGTAAATTTCAGCTCTTCTTCTGACTTCAGTGAGGCAATTACCGTGCCTTCTAATGATTCGCTCCTTTTAGGAATTAACCTGGACAGCCCATCAGCGTAGCCAAATTTATTCGATGGTATGTACTTCATGCTGAAGTTATAATTTAGCAATATTGTAGCCCATCTTTGTAGTCGGTTTGCTGTATGAGAAGGCAAACCCTTTTTCGATCCAAAAATCGAAATTAGAGGCTTATGATTGGTTTGTAGCTTAAAATGTCAACCGTGGAGAAAATGGTGAAATTTCACTACTGCAAATATTATTCCTAGCGCCTCTTTCTCTATCTGAGAGTAATTCTTCTCAGCCGGAAGTAGTGCTCTAGAAGCATGAGCAATTGGTTTTACTTGACCATCTGTCAAAATACATGCTCCTACTCCATACACATTTGTGTCGCAAGCTACTATGATTTCTAAATCCGGATTGTAATGGGTTAAAAATAATTCCGAGGTTAACACTTCCTTTATCTTTTCAAATGCTTTCTGGCATTCATTAGTCCACTTCCAGGGTTTTCCTTTCTTTAATAGTTCATTTAATGGTTCCCGCAGATCATACATTTTAGGGACGTATATTTGGTAATAATTAGCTAATCCCAAAAAACTTTGTAATGTGGTAATATCATTCGGAGCCGGCATGTCTTTTATAGCTGCTGCTCGCTCTGGGTCTGGCCTTCTACCATTCTTATCGATGATCTGCCCCAGATATTTCACTTTGTCCATGAAAAACTCGCATTTACTTTCCTTGAGTTTAAATCCAAACTCCTGTATTCTGGAAACTACTGCATTTACATGTTTCACGTGTTCTGCAATACTCGTACTTCTCATGAGGATGTCGTCCATATACGCTACAGCAAAATCCAGACCACCCAACATCGAATCCATTACTTGTTGGAAAATGGCGGGGGCGACCTTAATCCCAAAAGGTAGTCTGTTAAATTTATACAGACCCCGATGTGTGTTAATACACAAAAGTTTAGACGTTTCTTTTTCTACCAGTATTTGCAGATATGCATCACTGAGGTCTATCTTCGAAAATATTGTGCCTCCATTAAGCTTCGCAAATATTTCTTCCGCTGTTGGTAGAGGATAATTATAGTCTTTGAGTGCCGCGTTTAACCCCATCGAAAAATCCGCACAAACACGAATTTCTTTAAACTTTTTTTCATGTATACCGTTGGAGCTGCCCAATCACTATAGTCAACTTTTTTGAGTATACCGGATTTCTCTAATCTGTCCAATTCTTTATCTGTTCCATTAAGTTACCGAGTGCTGGTCCATCGCTCTTCTGAGTAAGTCATAGTGGCAAGAGACAATCTCAGAAACGAACAATTCTGTGATTTAACTGTATTGGTTTGTACAAGGTTTTGCACGGAATGTCGCTGTTGTATTTTTCATGCGGAGCGAAATTTGGTATATAGATCTTCCGCATCATTTTTCAAGACGGGTACAAGCTTTTGTCGAAGTTCTTCACCGAATGCAAATTTCCTAAGTTTTTACAAGAAAATACACGAAGAAAATACATTGACTCCTACTGTCCACCAAACTTCACAGATCACAAATGCTGTATGCATTTCATGGAAGGTATAGATCTAAAATATTTACATCTCCCACATATCTTGCAACTTTTAACAAACCTCTAGATGCATTGTTCCAACACATTCCTTTTCTTTTTGAATACCGCCTGAGCGTTTTGTTTTAGAGAGAATTTTGTCTCCATCTTGGTACATGTTCCCAACCTTAGAGAAAAAACAGTAGGAAATATTTCCTTAAGTTTCTTTATTAACTTTTGGGCTTCGGAGTTTAAACTTTCTACCTTGTAACAGAAAGAATTTATCGGTAGATCCCATAATTGAAATTCTGTTATCCAATTCGTACCAAGTAAGTTTGTGGTATTTTCGATGACAAATAGTTTAACTTTTCACGTTTTTTTATTTAATGTGACGTTTGTAACAAGTTCTCCAATAAATTGTATTTTTTCTCCCATTACTGACTTCGCGATTTTCTTTGTCTTCATTAAAGTTGGTTTCTCCCAACTTCTTCCATGTATGCAAATTTATGATAGATAGATCCGAACCAGTGTCAAGTTGCATTTTTATTTTTTTATTACTTATTTCGACGGTAACAAATTTTCTAGTTATTCGATCGTTTACCTTATTGGACTTTAGTTTTCTTATTTTATTGCCTTTATTTTTTGACTGGCAATGTGTGCTTCTATGACCAACTCTTCCACAGTTGAAACATTTTTATTCCTAAAATTGCAATATCTGTACCAGTGTAGTTCACCGCAAGCAAAACATGGCTTTGGGAGTTTTTGTTTATTTTTCTCTGGTATTTCACTTTTTGCTTGATAATCTGCAATTTTATAATTCTTTTTGTTAGACTGACTTTCTTCTTTGTAGCGTATTTTCCTTACATGCGAAACGCCAGACTGTTCTATCTTTTTGCGTCTTTTTTTACGCTAACATATCTTGTGCAGTCTTTTGCCAATTTCTGTACCGTAATACTTGGATTGCTTTCCAATTTTGCCAGTACTAATTTTCTCAACTCTGCGTCTTTTTCCAATACCAACTCCTGAACAAACACTAAGCACTTAAAATTTTCTGCGCTTAACTCTGCTAGCTTGAATTCTTCACGATGCTTATTCACATTGGCTGCGTACGTTATATAGTCTTGTTCGTCATCTTCCATCAGATTCAAACATTTCCACCTCTTGTGGAACAAAGATGTCTTTTTACTAAATAATTCACTTAACATATTTACCGCCTCGGTAAATGTCAACTCGTTAGTTTTTCTCCGGTAAAATGTAGTTTACCAATTTGTTATGCTCAGCAGTTCCTAATTTGCTTAAAAGAAGCCTAACTTTCTTTCCTTCAGACCACGAGTGGCAGTCCTCGTTATACCCGTCCGCATATTTTTTATAATATTCTTCAAAAGTTATCTCTTCATCTGGACTGTACGTGAATATTTCAATTGAATTCCATATTGTATTCTCTGGGAAAGAATCATTTTGTAGATTTTTCTCTCCCCTCTTCTCAGTTATTTCCAGAATTTAGTTTTGAAACTCCCTATGCATCTGCTCCATTTTTAGTTGAAAATGCATTTGTCTGTTGGAAGTTTCCTCTTGTAACTTAAATTCCTGTAATAGAATTTTGCATTCCTCCATTTTCGCAAAAAAAAAAATTACACACTGATTAAATACTGTAGAGGGGGGTCCAACGAATTTGCAATTCGTACCCTATTTGAGCAACTGTCTTATCAAGAAAAATATTTCTTTTCTCAGTTGAGAATACGTCAGATTTTTTCGTCACTAAGTTGACGTCTTGGCTTGCGAAAAAACTTTGCAAAGTTTTTTTTTTTTAAGTGTGAATCCAAGACTTTGCCGGCCACATTATTGTGGCGAGCAAATTTTTTCTTCCTCCATATGAGTGCAAATTTTGTCGCCAAAGTTGTTGTAGAATTACTTTCCGCAGTGGAAACTGTATTTGGACTAAATTCGGTCCTAAATAGGTTCAACATACAAAAACGATAGGAACTTGTTATAATAAGTATTACGCAGAGTAATCTAGTTGTGGTAGCAGACTACTTTCGTATTCGACTCCCCGTCAACCCTCACTGACTCCTACTTATATTAGGTGGGAGAGTCTATTATCTATAGACTAGGTGTGTTTCACCATAACACGAACAGATGCTAAGACATGAATAGCAATGTGGCAATTGTAAAATTTTGGCATTGTCTCAACATAGGTGAGGGGTTTGTTATTATTTACCTTATCAACGTGTTGATTCAGATGCTGAGACATTGAATAGCGATATGGTGAATGTGAACTTTTAGCATGAGACAGAAAATAAAGAATTTAGATTTGGCGAGATAAAAGAATTTAATTTCTTAACAAGCCAAGGATTCCATTATAAAGCTAACTTAACATAAGGACCAGATGGCAAACTTTGACAGTGATTGATGGGTCGGTAGAGAGTGCTGGCTAAGTGAATTCTGGGTGGCAAAAAGATATGATAGGAATTTAATTTGCAATATGGAATTCGTAAAAATTTTGGCCAATGGAAAAAAGGAAAATTTTTTAAACAAAAATTCTGGATTATAATTTTAAGGAGGCCAGTTTAGTCACACCCACAGGGCCTTGATATCATTGGTTGGGTAGTAGCATGGGTGATAGGTGGAGGTGAATAGATGAGAAAGGCAGAGAAGTTGTTAACGCACACTGAAGGGATTGGTATGAGATATGAATGTGAGAGAGAAAGAGTCTAGCTCGCCTCCAACATTCCCTCACGGACGGATGACCCCCCAGAAATGGGAAGTGGTTAATTTTCCAAAAATGGGAAGTCATCAATTTTCCTCGCCTGACAACAAAGAGATTTCTTGTTAGAAATCGAGATTTACCAAGAACCCCAGGCTGCATCTGGCCCACACCGGGTTTTGGTCAGTACCCATATAAACGAACGTCCTGTGGTTGTTCGGCAGTTTGAGTTGGAGACACAGTTGAGCTGCTTTTGGAGTCAGAGCTTAACCAGAGTGTTGCCTTGCAGAAGTTGACCGAGAGATTCCACAACCTCCGACATCACCTATCCTACCAATAGCAAGTTATACTGATGAACGAAGTTAAGCCAGCACTTAAAAACTAAACCAGTTGACTTAGAGGACCAGAACTTGCCTAAGAAGCGTAAAAGTGTCACATTTCGTAGGAAACGGGTTGGGAGAAAACACGCTCCTGTATATAACCGAAGGATAAAGTTGAATTGTTATTTCTTAACATACTTGGACCTCTTGGGTTTTTCTTTTATTTATTTGTTTTTTCTTAGTGCTTGGGCGATGCCACCTTCAATCTGGACTCAGCTTACACTACGGCCCAACGTCTGATTGATCTTGTCTACCTAAGATCAAAGTCACAATGTGGGTAGGTTAGACTTGAGATTGAAGCAGTTACTCCAGTAACCAGATGAGCTGGGAACGATAGAGTTGGTATTGAGCCAGTAGAGCTGGTGAAGCCGTTAACATGGATGACCAGACTTCGACCCTGGATGGGCCATTGTCCCATATTGGTATACTGACTAGGGAATTACGCCAAGTAGCGACGGCCACCGATCGATCGGGACATAGGCTGGTGGCAGCGACAAAGAGTCAACCCCAAAACACCAGTAGAAGAAACATTACAGCTTCGCGCCACAACTGAGAGTTGACCACAGGCCGACGGCTTGGTGTCACAAAAATTACCAAATTTAAGATCGTGTTAATTATGCATGGGTGCATTGCACACTTTACTAAATTCTCTGTTGCTACACCAAACAAACAAAACTCAATTAAAGATAGCCTTGGAACACACTTGGATAGATACATTCATGCAACCCCCTCCAGCAGTTTGTAGGCTCAGGATGGAGTCTACGATTTGTAATTTAAAGAGAGCGGCTATATGTTATTAATTGGTTTTCTTTTTTTTTTTGCACTTTAGTCTAATGAAGAAACATTCTAGTTCAGAAAGTGAGAGAAAGAGTAATTTCTTCAAACATCATTGCGTGTGTCTATTAGATTTTGCCATTTCAATATGCCTTCATTCAGAAATTCAAAACTAAGTAAACCCTGATTATACATTTTAGTGATGGTCTCCATTTTTGCACCAATAAACAAATCTTCTCATCATTACACAACTTCTCATATACAACACAACCTGATGCAATTCTGACACACTCTTTGGGTGGTAAAAAATTCAGTTTACTCAGTAAAACTAAAAGTTGTTTCACTGCCTATGAGGCAATTTCTTAATTCTATCAGAACTTTTCTTTCTTGGTAAAGAACTACTCTTAGTGCCTTTTCAGACTTCCAGGAAAATTAATTTTTTTTTTTGCATAAAGACAAATCTGTAAAGATGGACGTAAATGATAATCCCAAGATGCAGTACTGTTGAACATGGTGGGCAATTTTTGCCAGGTCACCAAAGAAACACAATTTTATTCTTGATTCTGGATACTTTTTGTCAATTGTTGCTTTCAGATAGTATAATTGGGATCAGTACTTGTTCAAATCAATCACTTGGTACTCAGCATAGATTGTGCCACTTCAATCCAACCCTAGACACAGCATTACAGTCTTTGAATAAAGACTTGCCTTTAGTATAATTAGCAGTGATTCATTTTGCTTGCCCCATGATATTTTGCAATCTTTGCTGTTATAAAGTCATTTTTCTTTGCTCATTATGATTTCAAGCTGGTTGGTATAAACTAGAGATTTCTAGTAAGTTGGCTATCTCCCATATTTCTTTTCAGTTTTTATACAATAGTTCACCCAATACAAGGCTCAAGAGACACTCAAAGTAGAAGATTACTGTTAAAATTATTATGATGAATGAGGTGAATAATATGAAAGAGGATTGGGTAGGAAGTGAAGATTATGAAGATACTGCCGATGTGCTTACGGCCATCACTGAATTTGTCTGCCAAGCTATCCATAACAACAGTGAAGCTCGTACCGTGGCCCTTGACATCTCCAAAGCATTCGATAGAGTCTGGCATGCCGGCCTTCTCCGCAAGCTCCAGGGTTATGGTATCACAGGTCGATTGTTTGACCTAATACAATCATTCCTGTCAAACCGGTATTTGAAGGTTGTTCTTAGTGGTTTCATCTCCAGATCCTATCCTGCTAACGCAGGTGTTCCTCAAGGCTCCATCCTAGGCCCTACTCTGTTCCTCATATTTATAAAAGACCTTCCTGATGCCATAGACTCCCAAGTCGGCATCTATGCTGACGACACCACTATTTACTCCTGCCTCAAACACAAATCTAGTGAGGCAGTCAAAGCTAACCTGGCAGCTCAAATTGAAAAGGACCACCAATCGGTTGTGATCTGGGGTGAGAAATGGATGGTTAACTTTAACACAAAACTGCTCTCTATCAACCACCACAAAGATCCATCCCTGCATCCCATTAGAATGTCTGATGACCAACTTCTCGAGAGCTCCTCCCTGCGGCTGCTCGGTCTCACGATGTCTGATCTGAGATGGAACAAATACATCAAGTCAGTTGCATCAGCCACCGCAAAGAAAGTTGATCCTTCAAGTCTATAAATCGACCATTCGCCCTTGCATGGAGTATTGCTGCCATATATGGTCTGGGGCCCCTGCTGTTTGCCTCGGGGTTCTTGATAAGATCCAGAGATGGATAGGCAACGTGATTGGCCCTGATCTGTCATCTCGTCTGCAGTCGCTCTCTCACAGACGCGATGTTGCCTCGCTCTGCCTTTTTTACAAGTACTTCCACGGTAATTGCTCTGAGGAGTTGCGTTCGCTTGTCCCCAGGCCTCGTGAATTTAAACGCCCCACCAGGCTGGCATCCTGCTCCCACCCCTACACCGTAGAAACTGTTAGATGTAGACGTCTCTTCTACTCCAATAGCTTCATGTCTCGCACATCTCGCCTATGGAACTCCCTTCCCTATTACTGTTTCCCTGACAAATACAATCTCCAACGGTTTAAGTGTAACGTCAATCGACATCTCCAGTTGCCTTGATCTATCCACTTCCCTTCTCCACATCCTTTCATTTCTCATTCCTATCTGCTCTCGCTCCGGATCTTTTTTGGCCCCTTGCCTTGATCGACCCACTGTCTTTCTTTTTCTCCACATCCCCTCCCTTGCCACTCCTATCTGCTCTTCCTCCAACCCTTCTTTAACCCCTTGCGTGATAGTGGCCTCCGTCCTTACTTTGGGTGATATGATTAAAAAAAAAAAAACAAAAAAAAAACGAAGGATAGATAACAGTTGACCATTGACTTGAAGAGATTAAAATTGTAATGTTCAGGGAAGAATCCACATGGGAATCTGTTCCATAATGTAGCTCCTTAAGAAAAAGCTGTCTGAGTGGAACTTTCTCCTTACATTTGGAATACATAAGAAATGAAGATGATTTGACTCCATATAAGTAGCATAGGGTGTCCTAGCTTTAAAGGACTGAATTGGTAGAATGAAAGAATACTATGGAAATAGTAATAGTACTTACAATGTTGTGTCTGTGAGGAAAAGAATGCAGAGTAGAAAATAAGACTTCCCAAGACTTTATAAATAATTTTGAACTCTAGCTGGAGTGTGATAACTGATCTTCTCCAACCCAGATATGGTAGCAATACACAAATTTTGGTCTAAATTGATGAGAAATGGTAAAGCATTACAGGTGTCAGGTATTTCATTGAACAACTATTTTTTCCAGTATTTTTAACAATGGATTGTATCTATGAGTTCCAAATGAGGTCTGGAGTCAACTTGAGACTCAAGAGACATTTAAAGCATTGAGCCTCATTGAGAATGCATCATGACTGGATAAAACTCAGAGTATAATCAGTGATGATGTAACAATACTAGTCTGATTTTGAAGTATTGAAAATTACAAGCCATTTTTTTCTCATTGTGAATGATCAGAGGAGGGATCAACTGTAATGCTCTGGTCATTTTGATTTTTGAAATAGAGTCCATAAACTGTAGCATCATCTGTATAGATGTGATCTGAGAATGTTCCTATGCAGATTGTTAATAAAAAACAGAAAAAAGGATAGAGAGCTTTTGTGGATAACAGAAATGATCTTAGGAGCTTCAGAATGCTTTTCACAATGACCTTCATGGATCTATTTCAAAGAAAGAACAATGATTATGTAAACTCTTCCAGACATGGTATCGATCAAGAGTTTGTGTAACAAACTCTTATGCCACACATTGTCAAAACAACTTTGAGATATCAAAGGCAATCACTTTAGTGATAAAGTTACCATTGTGCACATCAGTGATTTTGTGGGTGATGACAGTTAAAATATCAGTAATGACTCTAGAGGAACAAAATCCACACTGTTTGTCATTCAAGAGGCTATTTCTTATGTGAACAAGTATTTCATTTTTAATAATAGACTCAGAGTTCATTACTGACATTAAAGATGCCGTTGGATTAATATTGCAATGGTGATGAATGCTTACCAGGATTCTTGAAAACTTGTCAAATAACTGGTAACTTTTACAGATTTGGCAAACAAGTTTGCTACAATTGAAGATAATTCAAGGGTAAGATTATATCCAGACCAATAACCTTTGTAGAGTCATGGTATTTGATGAGTCTGGAAACGTCTTCAAATCATAACATTGCTCATTATGTATCATTATCAACATTAATTGACAATATGAAACTTTGCAAACCAGTTTTGATATGCAAGATCCTTTACAGAACTTTCTTTATAAATGACACAAACTGGTTTTGTATTTAAGTTACATTCTTACATTTTAAAAAATACAACTAATATTTTTATATGCCAAAAATGTGTATTTTCTATCTTCAATGTTAGAATCAATTAATAAAAATATGCCAATTTTAATACATTTTTAAAATTGCACATCGACATAACATTTGTCACAATATAAACAAATGTGATGATTTTTTAAAGAAATGAACTAGATGCATCCAAAAAAATAAATAAATAAACACTGCTTGGTTAATGGCATCACTTGGCAAAATCTTTTTTTTATTATTTTTAACAAATGAAAATGTCAAGAGTAGTCATTTCTGCTCAAACACTGCAAGTCAGATAAAATATAATTAAAAGATGAAGTGTGTATGAAGAGAGAGAGAAAGAGAGATAATATAATAAAAATTATAGATAGATTAAGGTCAGATCTGTTTTTCAAGGTCACTGATAATCAATTTTTTCCAAAATTACCTCTTGTTTTCATCCCATTTATTCTACTAATATTGAGGTCAAGAAGCATTTTTGTTATTACAATGTAGAAATGTTACTATGCTTAGTTTAGCCACCAATGTCTATTTTTATGCAATAACCTTTGCTGACTTGAAGGTCAACCTAACATATTCTATGCTATTAATTTATTAAAAAAAATAAAAAAGATTTCTAGGACTTTCTGTTTGGCTATGACATAAAAATGCACAAAAACATAGTAGTATAAATAATACATTAACAATAGAAACAGATTTAGGAGGGGGGTTACATTTGTGAATTTCTCAAGTACTTTTCTACTAAATAAATTTTATCCTACATTGAAAAAAAATTTGTAATAAAAGGAAATTCCTTTATAAGGAAATACTAAGAAGCAAGCAAACATAGTACATTTTTCTGATAACAGTACAATAAAAGTAAAAATAAAATATTTTGGTTATAGAATAGGCAGGAAAAAAATCAATTGATAAATCTGAATAAAATTTCAAATAACGTAAGCATGGAAACAAATGGATTATAGATTGTAAGTAAGTCATCTCTGATTACTAATCAATTTGAAGGTCACATGTGAAAGAAAACATGTGGGTAAAACATAGGAGGTTAATGGATATTTGGTGGATCATGATTAATTCGACTGCAAGTCTTGGCAATATAATACAATTCTCATGATTATAGTAATTAATCTTTGTCAAGGTTGTCAACAAGTATAGTAGCTTTTTCCTATGATTACCTGAGCAGGTAGAATTTGGCTTTCCCAACTGCTCACTCGCCCATTTTCTTCTCTGTTTAACATTATAGTATACCAGTGATTGGCAAAGGAACAGAATGCATGTCTTTCCAAAGGGTATTAGTGATAACATTTGAACTGTTGATTCGGTTCTTTTGGCTGATAACCATTGTGTGACCTCACATTTATCACTTTACTGTATCCATTAGAAACTAATAGATGTGGTTTTTGAGGTGTTACCATCCAAAACAATCACATAGTAAGAGAGCCCATTCATCATGGTTGAATCAAAAGCCTCCCTGGAGGAAAATACTAGCATCCCGATAGATAACCTGATGAAAATGTTGACATTTTTTATACAGATAACATTCTTTCAACTAGGGTCTGATATATACCAGCAAGAAGAATACTTGGCTATGGATTTACAATTATCATCAAAGATTGCAAACATATATATAGAATATATAGAATACTTCAAGGAAATGGCTCTAGGAATAGTACACTAAGTCCAACCATATGGCTGAGATCCATAGATGACATCTTCATACTTTAGAGCAGTGGCTCCCAAACTTTTTTTCTGTGTTGCATTTTTGGAATGAAAATTTGCTCACTCCTCACCAAATTTTGTGATAAAAAGTACATTTAAAAATAAAAAGCAGAGAGAGAGGGTTAAAGGCAGATAACTGCAGATTTGAAGTCAGAACATTATCATTGATAACTCTCTCCTCCAATACCCTAATTACTATATTCTTAATACTTGATTTAATGCAAAAAATATCACAATGATAAAAGTGGTCAATAATTATTTATAATGATTTATACTGAGGCTCTTTTGTGGTAGCAGCATACAAAAGCATTTCTTTTTTTTTTTTACCAATACTGACCATCTCTGTGACACTCTGGGTAACCCATCCTCTCGATTTTAGTTGGATCTCCTCAGCGCTATGACAACCAAAAGGTTATATTTGTCAATGAGTACTTAGTCTTCTGATAAGCATGAGTGCATTGGATACTCAGTGATACATGCATAATGAGTCAGTCTTCAAATGTATCTTCCTTGTTATTTAAGTGCAAAGTTGACACCCTTCAGTAGAGCATCATCAAGCTCAGCCATATTGATGTTTTTTGGTGGGTGCAGCCAGCATGTCTTCATTATATTCCACAGCTAGAGAACTTGTATCCACCTACATATTTATTTCCTTTCCATCTAATACCACTCTCCTTGGACAGGTTTGTAGTGTCACACTCTGGCAATGGTTGCTGTTAGCATTTGTTTTAGAGGAATATGCTTTATCATCCCAACCTTGCCGGACACTAATGGCACATTGTTTGATAAAGTTGTTGCTGCGCAAAACCACCAACATACAGGAAAGTGCCCCACAAGTTTTCCACAGAGGGAAAAAACACTCCTTTGTGTGATGATCTGGAGAATGTCTACCAAAACACTTCCTCAATACTATCACTAACTCCCATGTTCCCTGCAGACTTCAAGCTCCAATACTCAGACACCATTTTGCAGACTGTGTCTTTACTCATCAGCTCAAATCTTCATTGTCAGACATGAACTGCATTATTAGAGTGGCCATGTTGGGAGGTCCAAATTGTTCTTTGGGATATAGCAGAGGTTAACTCTGATTCATTGAAGTTTGCAGTTTGCCCTAGTACTCCGATCCCAGTCAACTGGATACTGGTTATTCTGAAACTCTTGTTGGGATACAAACAGTG
Source organism: Acanthosepion esculentum (assembly GCA_964036315.1). NCBI lineage: Eukaryota > Metazoa > Mollusca > Cephalopoda > Sepiida > Sepiidae > Acanthosepion > Acanthosepion esculentum. Next base: position 116,247,829 of record OZ038478.1, read on the forward strand.
ATTCTCTCCTTTCGTTGAGATAGCCACATGGTTCGTTTGACGCCTGGTGAATGACAGGGGATAGAGTGATGAAGGGCAGTTGCAATATAGAGCACAGTGAAGAAGGATGTCCCTAGCCCACATTGGTAGGTCTTACAGGAAAAAATCACATGGCCTAACCAGGTTCATAGAGAAACCATCGTAACTCCAGTTTTCCCTTTGGGAAATATTACAAGTAAGGTTCCCCTTTCTTACAACACACCATTTGTTGTTGCATATGTTACAATTTATAGGTGTATATATCTAACTTTGTGTACAATGTAGCTTTTTTAAACTCTCTCTCAGAGAACAAAGTATATTTTTTATTCTTTTTCCTTTCAGCCATTCCATGAAGTATGGTATTATTATATCACAGATATAGTAATGCGCATAACAGGAGAGATACAAATGGGAGAAAAAATCTCTCTTCTCTGGCTCTCCTGTTACAACCTATTTGTCAATCTCTCAGGCACATGGCCTGCAGTACAGTGTGCCACTCATCAAATTCTGCATGGAAATCAAACCCTTCAACTCAAAGAGTCATGCAGATGGGCACTCTCTCATTGAATTATGTCTCCTATATAACACACACAGACATTGTCTAGCACTTTGATGGCATCAACCCAAAGTAGTAGATTGGAAACTAGTGGCCTCTCCTACACGACCATCACATCAATTTCATCTATGTTACTGGCTTCTGTATGAATCCCAACAATGATGACTTCACAACAAACTTGTATTTCCCCATTTATTGTGGTCACTTTAACATATTTCTTGGATCAAGTCTGACACAGTTTTGCATTCACTATAGAGTGAGCACCCTGAATTCAGGCAGTCCAAGCATGGTGTTCCATTGACATAAAAAGAGATGTCTGGCAGTGCTTTGTTCCCATTTTCCCTGGGAAAACAAGTAGTGTTGATGTCTTGTTCATGGTTTCTCTTTCTTGAGCATTTCCCAAGCCATGTGCTGACTTCATAACACTGAAAGCATCCTACATCAGTGTGTGCCTTTTTCACTGAACCACTGCATGTCTTTTCATGTTGATATTGATAGTCCTTGGCAAAATGGTTAGGCCCAGAGCATCTGTATCAGGTGATACAGTTACAATGATTGGTAATTGGATGTAGTTCATTATGATTTTCAATTGGCTGAGTAGCTGTAGTGACTGGTTTCTCAAACTTTACTTCTTCAGTCATGAGAGCTTTTACTTTGGTTAGCAGTTGGCTCAAAGCTATGTCATTCATTCTGGATGACACTCAAAGTAGCAACCTAACATGGCTTGGAAGTCCCTAACACAAATGCATACACCATCCATCAATTCTCCAATTCTGCCAAAAACATGTCCATCAGGGTGCAAACACTGTGTCATAAATTGTTCATATACTGCAAACACAATTATTAGAACTTGTTTAATCTGCTCAATATCAGCCCTCTGTTCTTTGCTCAGTTGATATATCACAGGAATGTCTCCTCTCAAACATATCACGAGAACTCAATCCACCGTCTTGTGAAGATTTTACTGAAATAGCTTGAGGTAAATAGCAACAGGGAGGTTCATATCCCCTAAAAATTAAAATCAATACTGAGGGTGTAAATCAAAAGGGTAAAAAATTCACATCACACAACTACCTCTTCATCCACAATGAACCAAAAAAAAAAAAAATCCTGTGGTCCTATGCAGCATTCTTTTATTAAGGTAAGAAAAGTTGTGATTGGTAGAGACTGGTAGGGAAGCATAAACAATTACCATATTTCTAGGCCTACTAAAGTTGTCTCAATCTTGATTCTGATTTTCTTTTTCAACAGATAGCACAAAGAGCACAAATTCTTTTCTGAGGTAAAACTTAGTTTACTCTTTCATTGCCCCAGAAAACTTCCAGGATCTGTCTCCCTTTCATTAAGTGCATGTCATAAAAGATCTGTGGTTCAGGCAACAATATTCAGAAGCATCTCAACCTTAAGAAGACATCTCTGCCAAGTCAAGCCCAACACAGAAGCAAACATGATAAAGAACTAGTGTGTATTCCATTCCTTACAACAGTCACAAAGAATACAAAAGTAAAACCAGCTGAGCCTTAAAAGGCTGTAGAAACATCCAAAAGAATGAGAGTGAAATCAAACATATATGATCATGTATAGAGGAAAAAGAGTGTTTATCAACTCCTGTGATTGAAAGTAAAAATATTAGACTGAGAACTCAAGAGAATCAGTGCATATGATGGACTATGATGGCCTCCTCAGTTGGTCTAGCATAAATATAAATAGCATATGCTATTTATATTTATGCTAGGAGCCATTAAGAAGATAAAGAAAGGGAGTCAAGCATGACAGCCTGGCTTTATCAGAAGCAGTAAAAATGAAACGGCAGTGGAATGAGCCAAATTTTATCAGCAAGGTAGCAACATCAACAAAGAAGGCAATAAAAACATTAAATTCAAGGCTCCAAGTTCTAGTTTCAATATTTTTTCAATGCACAATATCCTAGATGATTAAAGTATTGAGTTGTAAATTTGCTGGCATAGTAATTGTGACTTTGGGTTTTCTCTCATACTAATTGTGAGTTCAATTCCTGAGTTGGGTAGTACAGACTCAGTGGAAACAGGACTAGCAATAACAGTACTAACACAATGAAATATTGTTAGATATGGACAGCAGAACAAAAACAAACTATCAATGTAAATTAAATAAAGATTTTAGTTCCAACTATAAATAATAAGGCTTTCTCAATAATTAAAATCAAAATAATTTATATAAAAGAAATTTAAAGGAATCAGGACAAAGTTGTTGGACTGACCGGATTTAAAAAATGTGCCGTCAAAAAGGAAACATTCATAATATTAGGAACATGCTGAAATCCCCAGCATTTTAACATCAAAATCTTATTCCAAAGTTATTTAGTCAAAGGATTTTTCCAGAGTTTCTATGACCCCACTCCACCTTTTAGCTAAACTGTTTATTCCAACAATAAAGAATGATTTTGTTGAATGAATACTTTGAAGAATTTTTTGATATTTTGATTTGTTGAAACTGCTGATGAGATGGAGTAAATTAAATGCTTATCTGAAAGTAACAGTTTTAGAGAATATACAGCACAAGAAAGCTTGTCCTATTCCAGGTTCATGACTGCTCTATTTGCAACATGAGAACAGTTGTTGTTGAGCAGCAAAATCAATAGTCAACTTTTTTCAAAAAAAAGTTTTTCCTCTTCCAATGTGCCATTCAAACAACTCAATTGCTGATTGTTGTGTTATAGTAAGAGTTTGTTCAGATTTCAGCAAATTGTAATCAATTTTTAGAATCCTAACAAACACAATCTATTTTCTCCCAGTATACTATTTAGGTTGAGATTTTGAAGGTGGTCCTGGAATCTAGGCATGATTTCCTTCAACTTAGATTCTTGTAATAAATATGCTTTTCACTATCAGTAACTATCTTGTTTAAATATCACATTTTTCTGTGTTGAGCAAGAAGAAGGACAAGTGTTTAAATGCTGACTGCAGTTTCTTTCTGAAAGCTCATGTGGAACATATTTTCTTAATTAAGTTCCCATAATATGCTTGCACCTACTGCATCATTATCATATGATTCAGTGATCCACTGCCTTGCATTAGCTGAGAGTATGCATGCCTGAGTACTAGCCATGCAAAAACAAACTTCTATGAAAACACTTCTATTTCCCTGGCATTGTGTAAAAGTTGGCACTTTTGCATCACTCTATCTCTAGGTTTAAGCATAATTTCTTGCTCTACTTTTGGGTAAAATGATCTTACTTAATTAAAAATAATTTAAAAAATCACTTAATTGTATTTCTGTATATTGAATGATGTTGCATTTTCAGGGAGATCGATTAAGGTTGGTAGCAATTAAAGGAAGGCATATTTTGAGGATAATCAATGTTATACAATGCAGAAGATAGCAAACACTCACAATATCTAAATCAATTATTAAAAATCATTTACTCCATGTGATAAGTTTCAGGAAACCAACAAGTTGAGCATATTTAAATGTCTTGTTTATTAAACCACTTGTGATAAGCAAAGTAGATATTTGCCACAATGTGGAATGTAATTTAGATCATTGGGAAAATGGAATAAATCCCCACTAACCATACCAAGGGCCAGTCTTCAGCCTGAGAAGGTGAAATTGGAAAGAAATCTTATGTTTGGATTTTTTCTGGAAAAAGAAACAACTGATTTGAACACATAGTGCTACCAGTTAAGCTAAGTGAAAGTGGCAATAAAGAAAATTTTTTTTGAATTAGTTAAGACAAAGGTCATAATATTCCACAAAAATAATGTTAAACTATTTACTTTTTTAATGATTGGCCAAAATTGTTTTGAACTATCCTCCATACAAAGTAGATTCAAATTACAATTTACTCTGGTCTCTACATAATTGTTTTAATGAAAAAAAATTTCAGTTCCTTAAAAACTTCAAAAAACACTTAAAGAATTTTTGTACTGAGGGACAATCATTTCTGGGAGGATGATATATTGCTTAAAAGATGGCAGAAGAAAGTGCAAATGGTAAATATTTTGTTCAATAAAATTAATGTTAAAAATATAAGTTATACATTCATAAAATTAATTTTTGCATTTGTCAGAATAGTGATATTAGGTCATGATCTTTGAAGAATTTTACCAGTTTTCTTGAATTTTTATTACATAGTAGAATTACACCAACATCTCTATAAGGTCCTATATTATTGATATTGAACAGATACCTTAATTGACACATTAGAAATATCCCTACTATGTCACATGCTTCTGCTGAATCATATGCACTCATGGCAATGTTGAATTCCTCATGGTTTCTTTTAGTCCATATGCATCCATTATAATACAGCATGGGTTTTGGGGGCCTGTCTTATTATTCTGATTTCTTTATCGCTAATGTTACAATAGCTTTTGGCTAAATTGATGGCTTTCATCAGCAGATCTTCAATAATGGACAGGTAAAAATTGTTTATGCTGAATTTGATGACTATATACTCATTCTTCTTTTCTATAGTTTTAAACCAGTTTACAGCTTTTGCTGTATTGTGTCACTGATTTATTCCTAAAGCATTTCTCGTATATTTACATACTCTTATGAGAATGCATTATCTAATTTTTCCAATATTATTTTTAGTTGGATTTTGTAGTTTATATTGAGGGTTGTTTTAGAAATTCAGTTTATGGTTTTTAATAGTGATAAATACTTCTTTGTCTAATTTGTTGATTCTATCATTAATCTTTAAAATCAGCAGCCACTTTTTTCCTTTGGTTTCTTTATTGAAGTTTTATCCCCAACTTTCACTTATTTAAAATTTAGCAATTTCTTTAGTTTTATAATGGTTACCCATCTTGTTGGCTTTAATTATTATTTTATTCATTGTTTTTTATATCTCTAAAGCATCTTTGTACATTTTTTGTTGCAGGCCATTTGTAAACTTGGTGAATTTTATTTTATTAATTACTGAGAATAGATCTTTCTCAAAGTCCATCAGCTGATCTT
>OZ038478.1:116264648-116402148 GCA_964036315.1 Acanthosepion esculentum
ATTAACGTTTATTCCAACTTAATTTCATTAAAAACAAAATAAATAGAACAACATATGTATTTTTCTTTTTTCCTCAGTAATTTTATAATTTTAAACTTAATAGAGATTAAATTTTAATTTTTTAATTTTTAATTTCAAATCGTATTACTTATTAGTTAGAATTAATTCTATTTTAGTCTAACCCCCAACATTAAGGCATTAAATAGTTATTATAACCTTAGTTCATTGTCAAGTTTTTTGAATTCTCATATACTTGTATTTTGATTGGTCATTCCAGCTTATGTAACAGCATTTCCCATTGTGAGGGGTGCTTAATTGATTTGAACCTTTTAAAACCCTTTATTCTACATTCAACATCATCACTTGATAAGACACCAGAGGTGTCGAAACAAAATAGCTATTTTTGTAGAGATTTTAATAACATATTTATGTTATAATTTTTGAATAAATAATTATATTTGCTCTACTCTGTGTTGAGCACTCTTTTAAGAATAGTAATTGTTGGTTATTGGAATTCTGTATACACCAGTCCTATACTTGGGTATATATCTCATTAACTAAAGGTATCTTTAAGTCCAATTAGTCACACACACACTTTACAATTGGAATTAAAAGATACCTTTCGTTAATGACTAATTTCTAAATGTTGTCACCACAGGATATTTGAGCTTACCTAAACTCCCATCAAACCAGCATAAACTATCATAGGAGGACATTCACCTGGGAATCTCTGCTCCTCCCCAGTCTGGACTGAACTCAATTGAACTATTATCCCTTAACAAGAAAATTAACTGATCAATTAACTCTCTCACTGCACATCTATCTTCTCCTCCCCTCCTTTTATACCCTTACCAATTTCCCATCTGCTTCTGTCCATATACATATCCCTCCCCCATCACTAAGTCACCAATAATTCTTGATGACTATCAATAATATCCCCATGAAATTTTCCCTTTCTCTTTACTTTGGTTGTCCTAAATTTGTTTCAATTTCTTTTTCTCATCTTTGAGTTTATCTATTGAGTTATTCTTGATATCCAGTACATATAGGCATTAAATCTCCACCAAATCGGTTATGATATAATAATAAATGATTAGATAATCTTTGGGCTAATTAAATATCATGTAACAACATGTTTTGGAAGATTAAATAAGTTCTTAAATTTGGATGCGGATATATGTGCGCACTGGGGTATGTATGTATGTATATGGGTGTAGGTGTAAATATGCGTGTGGACACACACACACACACATCAGCCTTATATCCTATATATAATTATTATATACCATTCAACATATCCTATCTTAAGCAATCAAATTTTACTACCATCATAAGACTTCCTAATATTTAACATATGGTACATACATTAATATATGAATTTAATAGGTAGTGTTTAAAGGGTCACTTACTGATACATATTAGATTATGGGTTGAAGAAGTGACCTAGGAATATATGTCTAGGGAAATAATTAGTGATTGTACCGAACAATAATTTTAATTTGTTCTCACTTTTGTCTTGTAATTCTGTCTAATTATGGTTAAGTTAAGTAACCAGATTTTTCTAACTCCTCTTATTATCTTTCGAAAATGTTTCATCCTAACATAGATACATGTCAGCTGGCATATGTATGTATGTGCACAGATGTAAATATCTAAGTGTATGCAAGTGTGTATGTATGTATATGGGTATAGGTATGCATGTGGATACACACATTTTTTTATATATATATATATTAGTTTTATTAATGTTATGTCTTTATGTTTCAGACCACAATTAAGGTATTACCGGATTTAAAGAATTGAATATTGCTTAGATGCCCTTCATGCAATGAATGGGGCCCCATTTAGAGATTTATTAACTTTTTGTATATAAAATTCACTATTTATTTCATATTATGTAAAAGTTATCCACTTTCCATTCTAGTTTTAATAAAATTTTATGGTGACTTTGTGGACACCCAATAAATAAATAAATATTAAATGGTAGGTTATTTCATTAACTATGGAAAATTTATTTGAAAAACATGCATAAAAATAAAGCATTTTGAACCAGTTTTCTTACTTTCAATATTTTAAAAATCAACAGCAAAAAAAAAATAAAAAAACAAAATCTTTCAATCTTGTAATATTGTAATAAAAAATTTGCATTCTACAGGGTGATCCGAAAGTCTTGTCACTCCATATCTCTATGAAACTGTAGGGCCTTGCCAGACATCAGAAATAGAAAATTATATTATGTGTGTTTGTTACAAGACTTTCGGACCACCCTGTACATTAGTGCAAATGAAAAATCCCACTGGTTATTAAAAAAAAATAAAAAGATTAAACTTTTGATTTCACTGAATTTACTGCTTGTACACTAAGAATAAAAGCAGAGAGATAATTTAGACAACCATACAACAAAGCTGTGAAGAAAATCCTTATAAGTAAGCATCAATTCCATCTGGATGTTGTAATCCATATATTATGACTAATACATAGAAAACCACAGAAAAACTAAGCATATACAATAGCATCAAATTAGAATTTTGAATATAAATTAACATTGTTCAATTAAACAAATAATAGTCTAGATTAACATCTGCAACTTGTTTTTTTTTCTCTTTAAGAAATGAAAATCAAGTTTTATTTTATGCAAAGATTTTTCAAATTCATAAAAATTAAATGTGACTAACATCAAACTTACTTTCTAGGATTTCGTGATAAACGAGAAACTGATGTTGCCCTCCAACTACACTTTCCCTGATTACTCTCAATGGCTGTGCAGATCACTTGTTCTTTTCGTTGTGCCCGAAATCCACCAGTGCATGCCTTCAGATAAAAAAAGATCTCCTTATTGATGTAGCCATGATCTCTGAGTACAGCTGTCACCTCTCCAACAAATTGCTGCTGACGAAGAGGCTGCACGTCAAATGCAAGGACCTCAGAATTGCTTTCCCTTAGATCAACAGTCACCCAGTCACCCACCTCAGGTAAGTAACCTTTGACACAGTTCTCTAGTTTAAAAGGAATGTCATCATTGATCAGGCCTTCACCATTATGAAACAGTGTAATTGTGCCGACTCCAGGTGCAAGATCTTCAAGCACTTCAGAAATATTGTTACCATGAGCATTTTTCATTTCTGATTCAACTGAAATAAAAAAATTAAAAAAAGAAAAAAAGAAAAGAAAAAAGAAAAGAAAAAAGTTTCTATATTTAAGGTTTATAATCATAAACATGGATCAAAGTACAACACATTTTCTTTGATGGTGAATATAAAGTCTAAAAGAAAACTGTATAATCTGAAAAATCAAAGTAAACTTTGATTACATTCAATTACAAGAAAATTACAAGAAAATTACTCTTAAAAATCAAAAGTTGAATTTAGAGACAGAAATTTTATTTAACGATGTTAATTGTAAAATATCTTGTTCATTTATACAACCCAGGGTCAGGATTAATGATACGAAACCATCAAAACTTTCCTGACACTATTGAATAAGTGTTAAGCATATTTTAATGACTGTTAAAAGAAACACAAAACCCCATCATCATAAATATCTACATTAAAACAATTTACCACCAAATATAAACATCACTTTTATGAATAAGGAAACAATTTCCTCAAGTTAAAAAGCAAACAACATTTGGCAACTGCAAATTTGATGAAGCAATTAGATTTTGTGTGAAAAATTATCTTAAGTTTCTTCTCAAGGATTAATTTAAATCAAAATTGTTTTAGGTTATAAATGGTATATAAAAAAAAAAAAACCTTCCTCAGATAATGTTGATTAAGAATATAATAGATCAAGTCATAAATATTTTCTGTTTTTGTTTATCAACTTTCATCTAAAAGGGTAAAATAAGTACAATTACATTTTATTCAATTATATCTTCACTATTATTTGCAATGACTTGTCACATATCAAGCAGCTCTTTGATGCCTTTTTGAGTAAAATTCTACAGGTTTTGAAATGAAAAGGTTTTTTGATGAACTCTTGAATTTGGTTTTTGTAAGAAAGTTTTTTTTTCTATCAAAGTGTGTTGCATCAACTGAAAAAGCAATGATCAGTTGATGCAAAATCAGCAAATATGGTGGATGTGTTAGAACAGGCCAACTGAGTTCCAAAATTTTTACTTACTATTGTGTTATATTTGCTGTATGCAGCCTTGTGTTTTCATGGAGGAGAACATTTTCCTTTAATCTACTGTGTACATTGGCTTGCAGTCTAAGTTCTGTTAGTGTAATCCAAATTTATTCTTAACTACTGTGCATGATTAGGAGTTAGTGATACATTTGTCATAACAATTGGTTCCCAAAAACGGAAATCACTTATGACTCAGCAAAGGCCATCTGAAAAGTAAGGTACTAACATTTAATGACATATGTTTCTTACTATAAAAATAAGACCTTGTCAATATGCTACCAGTATTACTATGCTTCTTTTCTGCATGTGCATTAATTTTGATGATGATGCAGTTCCATTCAGTACCTGAACAAATACCATCCTCAAAGAACTTAGCATCAATGTCATCAAAATGCACTGATACAAAGGAGGGTAAATAACAACAAAACACAAATAAACAAAAGAAAAGTAACAAAAAAGTAACAAAAACAAAAAAAATTTAAAAATACTTACCTATTTTGCCATTCTCTCTTCTTTTTGTTGCTTCCTCTTCTGCATGATCATCATCAGACCATTTAGAAAGGATAACAATTTGATCAGCATACCACCCTCCCTCACGATGCTGTCGGCTAGCTATCACAGATACTTCATCCCCCTCTCGGGGGCGTTGCTTTCCAACAACAACATTGTATGAGAAGTAGACATCCCCATCCACCAAGCCATGGTTGCCAAACAAGTTTGTGATTTGTCCATTAAAAGTGCGAGTGTTCTCTTCTCTACATTTTGTACGTTCCCAGCTGGCTGATCGAACAACAGCACCATCTACAGAACTAGTAAAGGACTGGCGGCGAGGGACATCCTCCTTCCACAAAAAGTTGGCAATCTTTGTTATTGCATTAAACATTATTTACAATCTAGAAATAAATAAAAATAAATAAATTATAATTAATTGGAACAGAGATTTTTGTGTGATGTCATATCAGCAATGAGACAATCGCAAATGTCACTGCCTTTAGCATCTAGGAAATACCTTAACCCTAAGACACCTGTGGTACCATTTTAAGATACCAATTTAGAAACTAAATATAAACAGACACTGATTTCTCCAAACAGAAAGAGAAATCTCTTGCTTTCTACAAACTGTGGTACTCTACATGATATCTAGTATCACTGCCATCTTGGGAACAACTATGAAACTAATTTTTGTAAATCTGTTTTTTGTGATCTGACTTCCTTGGATTAAATTGCTATTTGATTCACTGCCACAGTAAAAAGATCCAGGATAAAGTTTCTCAAAAAAGTTCATCATCCACTCCAAAAACAAAGAAATTTCTCAAGACATTATAGCAACTATTATTAACTGATTAATTATGTTTGTAATATAAAAATACTTGTATAAATTAATATACTGAAAAAGACCATTGTTAAAGTTTCCTTGATTCTATAGTTTTTTGGGTTTTTTTGTATGTTTTGACATAAGCCTAGTTTGGATGATGTTGGGTGTCTATACAAATTATTTCCATTGTTAAAATCACTGAATTATTGTCTGTTTAAAAGAAAAAAAAAACAAAACACATACAGTGCTATTAATAGTATCATACTCATAAATTTCCCTTTGAAAACCATCTTCCATGAAAACAATTTTTTTTTTCAAATCTATAAGCATAAATTTTCACATCATTTATATTGAAAAGTTATCAAGCAAAAACAAAGACACTACAAAGGTTCATTAAAATAAAAATAAAAAAATCTAAATTAAGTCACCTGAACTCCAACTACTGACAATGGAATACCATACTTGATGCCTAACCAACCTACATTTACAGTATTATAAAACATTACTATTTCACAATTGGCTACAGTGCTTTTTCATTAACCCTACTTAGTCAAAGGCAATATACTCGTAACTTTTCTAACCTTGGTCAGTCAATTTTCTATTAAATACTTACCTAGTTGTTGTAATGAAAGAAAGCAGAATTGTGATAAGGGGAGGTGATCTAGAGTTTTCCATCAAGAAGTTATTCCCAATCTTCATTTTGCCTTCAGAATTTGTTTACTCTGGATGTTTTGCTGGTTAGAATTCCTCACTTTGGGTTAACTTCTTTTAGTCTTCTGCACATTCTCTTGCATTCTTTTGTTGCAGGTTGATTGGTCAATTAGATTTTGTTTAGTGGCATGTCAACTCTAATGAGTCATTTTACACCAACCAGATGAATACATATTAGATATACTTTTCTTTTTTCTAATAGTTTGGTAGCTACAATTCATTTTAAATAGATTGAACTGTTTAATCCAGTCCCTCTTATGTATCCATACATAAACAATTTTTAAAGGAATTTAAAGAATTCCTATTTCTTATATCTGGTCACGGTCAACATCTTTACACAATGTTTTTATATTTGTGACATTGTAGTATTTACTACAATTAAACTGATAGTTTTTACATCAATCAGAATGTGCTTAACTGTCAATCTGTGATTGCAATGAGTGCACTGAGGTACATCTTCAGCTCTTAATAGGTGTACATGAGTTAGTCTTTTATGTCCAATACAAACTCTGGTTTGTGTCCTAACTTTACCCCCTTTTAGTACCCTTGTTTTCCTGTCTGACACTTGGTTGGTGTTTATAAAGTTTGTTTTCTAGGAATGTGTTCCATATTGCTTGCCATTTGCTTTTTATAAAGTCAATTTTATTTTAAAAATCTGTATATGGAATTTTTATATTATTTCCATGTTATAGGATATTTTTTGCTAGTTCATCAACTTTATCATTACCCTTTATGCCAAAACAATGGATTTTTGTAATTTCACCAGGTTGTTATAAATTTTCAGCATGTTTGCAATGTAAGGGTGGTTAATGGTTTCCTTCTTTTCAGGCAACCAGAGAGGATAGAGAGTCTCTAAATATCACAAACTGCTGCTCTACTGAGTGCAGTATAGACAGGGTATCTGCTATGAAAGCCAGAGATCTTTTTTAGATGAAAATCTTAGCTATTAGAAATTTACAGGTAATGGTCATGGAGCAGATGTCCAAAGGTAAAATTAATTATCTTATTAATTACTCTCCATAATATTCCTTTATATCCCAGCCATTCCTACACAATACCACTCTTTCAATGCAATTTCATTGGTTTAGGCCTCTGATATAGACACTATTAAAATGTACTCCAATACTTACATCATTTGATAATCCACCATGAAATCTTGCTCAGAAATTTGTAAGCATTTTTCAAAAATGCCCCTCCACATTTTTGCATGGGCAAAATTTAAAATTATTGGACTTAATCTATCATTTGGAAGAAAGAGAGATTTCCTTTGATAGAATCTAGATGCATCCTAAAGATTTCAAAATCTCATTTTCTAAATTGAGAAAAAAAAATGAAGTACTTCAATTTCTTAAATAAGCTTAGTAAGTTCAGAGGTTTTTTTTTTTTTGTTTTTTTTTTTTAAATAAAAAGAGTCTATAATCAATGACTTGTGAAATTATATTTTATTATAGTATTTTGGGCTGACTAAGCAAGAATAAGTGGTTTGTAAAAAAAGATTTAAATATGAACATTTTACCTCAGGATCCATAGAATGTTTCAGCAGTGGGGGAAGAGAAAAGGAAAACATTTCCATGGATTTTTTTTATAGTTTTACTTGCTTACAAATTATAATTCACAGGATGCATTTTAATAACAAGTAATGTTAATTAATTTAAAAATTACCCATTGTAATTTTCACTTGAAAAATCCACACTACTCACAGTGTCACAGTATTATAGAGTTAGGCTTGGTACACTGGAGGTTTATAGAGTCTGGATAAATATTAACTTTCCAGATACCTCAGTTTTGCACATTAGCCCCACATGATATTGTTAAGCTATTTTTGAAGGGGGGTGATATGTCAATAGACATGATGACTCTTCAGTTTTGTAATAAACATGAAAAATTTGTATTTTTTGTTTAAATATTACTTTTAATCTCAAATTTATTTATATATATATATATATATATATATATATATATGTATGTATGTTGTATAGTAGAACTGCTCTTCCCTACTACTGTGACAATGGACTGCTCCTACTTATAAATAAGGTAAGTAATCACATTAGAGTAGTATTTGATTTACTCAAGTTTTTCCATTCTATGTATGAGTATTTAATAAACCTTTTCTTGGTTTTCTCTATCTAGTCTACTATTTCTGCCATACTCTCTATGACCTTCCTATTCTTGGCTATCTTGAACAAAGTCAACATTGGTGACAAAGTCTTCCAATTCACACAAAAATGGAAGACTTAAAAACAGTAATCTTGTAACAACAATGGCAACTGCAAGAGCAACAAACACAAATGATATTGTTACTCATACAAAAAGATAAACAAAACAGGAATGAATGTCTCATTTACTCAAGACAAAATAGCAAATTCAATAGGTGAGTTCACATATAGAGCTGAAGAAGGTTATATCTACAAGACATACTTCAGAAGATACAATCTTCAAGAAAGACTGTCAAGTAAAACCAGATGAGCAAAAGGTACAACTGCTTTTATGGGAACTGGGACCTGCAGAGCCTGAAAAGTACTGTAACTACATTTTGCAAAAAAAACAAACAAACAACAACAACAACAAAAGACATCAATTTTGACCAAGCAGTAACTATGCTTTCTAAAATATTTAGAGAGAAAAATTCACTTTTCTATACATGTTGGCACTGTTTAAATTTAGCAAAAAAATGACTTGGGTGATTTTGTTACATATACAGGAATAGTAAACAGGGAATATTAAAAATTTAAATCATACAAATATCCCCTGACCAGTTTACAAGTTTCATTTTTGTAAAAGGGTTGACTTATAGTAAGGACTGAAATACATTTGCATATCCTTTCAAAGCTAGATGACCAGAAATGATATTGCAAAGCATTGTAGAAGAATCTCAACAGATATTAAATCTTAAACATGATACCAACAAAATTGAAGGCAAAGCAGTATACATTCAGATGGTTAAATCAGAAAGAAAAAAGTAAAAATGTAATGATTGTAAAAGCTGCATAAAAAAATTCCCTGCTGTTTTGTTTTTTTTTGAGGTTTAATAAAATGCACAAAGGCCAAAGCAAATTTACATTTAAAAAGAGACATTCTGGTTTTTAAACCTAAATACACTGTTCCATATAACACGGTAGATGTGATAAACTATGAACAAGATAGACTTAGAAGTACTGGGAATCATTATCCTATTTGAATGTGCAGAGTTTTGAATTCAGATTGACTGACAAAAAAAAATGCAAGCTTTTAATGACTAGTAGTAGCATAAAATATTTGGTACAAATTATTGATTTGAATGGATGCAGACCGGATCCCCAAAGATTCAGTGCTATCTAAAACATGTCTTTTCCGACAAATGTTTGAGAACTACAATCTTTTTGGGACCTTGTAATTACTAAAATTCTTATATATCCAACATGCATGAATTGTGTAGACCATTAAATACATTACTAAAAAAAAGAAGAAAAAAAGATATGGGTTAGAATTGGTCTTCAGAATTCCAAAAAGCTTTTGAAAAATTAAAAAAATATTTTAACTTCCAATTTATCACTTACACATTTTGACCCCAAGTTAGACATTGTTGTGTCAGATGCTAGTGACTACAGAGTCAGTGCAGTTATTTTGCACAAATGAGAGGAGGGAAGAAAAAGCAATTGCTCATACTTTGAGGACTTTAATCCAAGCTGAAAAAAGCTATAGTCAAATAGAAAAGGAGGCATTAGCAATTATTTTTGACATGAAAAAATTCTATAAATTCATTCACAGCAAAAGTTTTGTGCTAACCATTTCTCATCCAAAAAAGGATTCCAGTGCACACCACTAACCAACTACGACGTTGCGCTACCATTTTATAAAATTACAATTTCAAAATGGAATTTGTACTGTCAAAAAAAAAAAAAAAAAAAAAAATCTGCAGACATTTTGTTAAGACTAACACCAAAATTCAAAAATCATTTCAAGGACACAGTGATTGCTGCAATGAAATTCGAGACATCCATAAAAAATATCTAATGCAATACTGTCAGAAAATTATCAGTCAAGTGAAATGAAAGAAAAAGTCAAATATGATGACCACTTCTACAATGGCCAAGACATTTTCAAATGAAATCCTTAATGTGAAGCTATGTTTATTGGAAGAATATAGATCAAGACATTGAAAATAAGGTTAAATCATGTCATAACTATGCACTAGCAACAAAATCCATGCCCATAAAATTTGAACCTTGGCCGGAAACAAATAAACCATGGTGAAGATTACATCTGGATTATGCAGAGCCAATAAAAGGATTTTATTTACTTGTAATGATAGACAATTACATAAAATGGCAGAAATTTATCAGTGCAAAAATGCTACGATGGCAGGCACAATAAAATTTCTGAGAAAACTTTTCTAAAGGTCTGGAATACCTGACACTTCTTGGATGTCAACTGATCTACCACAGAAAGAAATGGCAACCTACTGCAGGAAAAAACTGCCTCGTCAGTCATGTGTTGAAAGATACATGATCGCCTAAGCGTGTATCATGCATGGCATATAACTGACAAAGGTACTCAATTTACACTCAGGGTATTTCTACAAGATGTATGTGGTGAAAAATGTAACAACTCCACCTTATCACCGTAGATCCAACAGACAAGCAGAATGCTTAGCCAGCATTCAGTATGCAGAGGTGTCGGTAAGTTTAGAATGGTAGTCACCACGACACAACATCAGATGAAGTGGCATTGGCACCACAGGTAAGAAAAAGATTCAGCAAGATTCAAGAATATGAACTAAAAGGGAAGCTGTTGTAGAGTAGAACTCAGCATACTTCTTGGTCTTCCCTACTACTGTAACAATGGATTGCTCCAACTTATAATTATGGCAAGTAGCCACATTAGAGTAGGATTTGAGTAGTACTTGATTTACTTAAGTTTTTCCATTCTATGTATGATCATTTAATAAACCTCTATTCTTGGTTTCCTCTACCTAGTCTTCTGTTCTTTTGATACTAACTACAGCCTTCCTAATTCTCAGCTATTTTGAACAAAGACATTACAAAATTAAATTTTCAGTCGATGTGTGATAAAATTTGAATTGTATTTAAAGTCAAATAACTGATGTTCAGACATCAGTTATTTGACTTTGAATATTATTCAAATTTTATCACACATTGACTGAAAATTTAATAATTTAATTTTGCAATGTGTCATTTTCATGGCCAGCATGCCATATGAGTGACTGAGCTATACAATTCTTAAGAAAAAAAAGTCTTTCTATAATTGAATGGAAATTATATATATATATATATATATATATATATATATATATATGTATGTGTGTGTGTGTGTGGGGGGAGTGTATGTAAGAATTACAAAACTATTTAGAAAATAAATAAAATTATACATTGCAAATTTAACTTAGTAGTTATAACAGAAGGATTGATGGTTTTATTAATAGTCCAGAACCAGTGACTAAAAACTTCATAAATAACTTACTAAAACTGTAAATGAATCTTTTCTTAAAGGATAAAATTGTGACTGGTGTCAAATGTTGAATCAGTTCAGGCAATATAACCTTGGAGTTATATAAATTCAAACTAACACAATCAGTATAGCTAAAGCATTGTCAGGTGATATAGCCAATAGAATAATAGCCAATTCCAATGTGCCAATTAGAACTCTTTCTTTACACACAAACACATTTTTTCTTCCCCCACCAACAATTCTGCAAATTAAAATTGGAAAATATTGCTATCTTACATGAAACTGAAAGCTTCTAACATACTGATAATTAATAAAAGCTATTTAAAAAAAAAAAAAAAAAAAAAAAAAAACTGCTCTCGATTCAATTAAGAGAACGGGGAGAGGAGACTTCATTAATGGCTATTGTTAGCATAGGTATGTCATGACAACTTGTAGGTGGTTGGTATCAATGATTATGTGTGTAAATCTTGTGCATGTGTGTGTAAAAAAAATCAGATATAAATTAAAATATATCTGTAAAAAGAATATTTTCTTTTGTCTTTATTTATATATGTGTATACACACACACACACACACACACACACACAAATCCATGCATCTAGGTCATTAGATATTGTTTGTTTACAATAGAGTCTAAACTCAATTCATGAGCCAAATTATTATTTACATCACTGTACACTTGGACATTTTTCCTTAGAATATAAAGCATTTTATCTTTAATTTATTGAAAAAACTCATAACTAATAATTCAAGCACAAAATCTTGTATTGATACAAAATAAACCAAAATCAACAGACACAACTACAGTGAAAAACAGTCAATCAAACCAAAGTCAGAAATTTCAAGAGAATACAAAATTCCAAATGAATGTAGTTTTAAAAGCCCAAAAGTACAGCAAATGAATTTGAAAAGGAAGAAAAAAAAAATTGAGCTTCCAATTCTCCTATGTTGATTTATTTGAGATTGAATGATGCAGAAGGTAAACAGAGCAGTAGTAGTAGTAGTAAGTGCAGCAGAAGAGGTAAAGAAGCATCCATTGCACTGTAGTTGGTAATGGAAAGGATCAATAAAGAAAATTAGTTTCACAATCTTAGTACTTATCAATGAACAGCTTTCTCTTCATACATAATACTGCTTATATAATACTTAACAATGCAATTTGTACATATTTCTAAAAATTAAGTACCAAACAAACCACAATTAATTTATATTTGGAGCCATAAATGAGATGACTTGTTTTAAACAATACATAATTCTGACATTAAAAATTTTAGTGAATACAGATTTTCTTTTTATTACCCAATAGAGATGACTACTGCAAAATGCAAGTTTTTGCCCTTGAGATACATCAATATAGTCTTATTTTTAAATAAAAATGTAACTGTAGATTACTAGTGAAAATGAGAACTAATTTCTTATATGTAACATCACATCTTACTAACTTCAGACTTAGTAAATTACTGTTGGCCAGTACGTTATGCATACGGTTTCAGGATCTTCTCTGAATATAGATCTTATGTATCTTGTGGATCTAGAGGATAGTACTTTCTGGGGTGGGTGTTTATATTTAATATATCTGCCATAGAGTTCTTTCCCTCACACATGCACATCTCGGACATAGCTAGGTTGATCACATGTCAGAGCAGCCACTGATATCTTGTGAAGCATGGATCTCTACCAGAAACTAAGAGGTCATCCTTCAGGTTAACCTTGCACATGGCTTCTCTGAAGGACACAGAGAGCAACTGGCATTATTTAGGGTAAGGTACATAATACAGGAGTAATATTAAAACATTTTTGAAAGAGTACAAAATTTAATTAAGTGATAAAAAACAAAAGTTATAACAAAAAGAGTAACAAAAAAAATAACATTATTGTAAAGAGGTAATATCAAAATACAACACAATATTAAAAATTTTGAATAAAATATTTGCAAGCAAAGTTCGCAATAAATTAAAAAAAAATTAAAATTATGAATCAGTTCAGTAAAATCACCAATCACTAAAATAAATATTTAAGTTTACTAACATTATTTGATTTCCTGCTAGCATCTTCAACAATATTAAGCCCAGTACAGCATGAATTCACCTTATATTCTTAGAGTAACAGTATTTGAAAAGTTACATTAATTTTAGCATTTAAGTCAGACATTTTCATTCCAAAGACAGTTAAATTTTGAAAATTTTTAGTTTCATTTTAAAACAATAAAAAGCTTCAAATCAAACTACTAAAAGTGCCTGTAATATATATATATATATATATATATATATATATTACAGGCACTTTACCCTGAAGATCCATTTAGGTGAAACCTAGGAAGGTTGTTCCTGGCTCTTTAGGATATATATATATATATATATATATATATATATATACACACACACACACACATACACATACATACAATTTATATATATATATATATATATATAATATAATAATATTCTTAGTTTTTAAAAATATGATTCCTCCGCTACATAAGAGTTCTCAAGTTTCAAAAGCGAGAGCCGAGACCCCTAACATAATTTTTTAAGTTATGAAGAGTTAAGGCGTCTGGACCCGCTTCCTTGTCAAGCGAGAATTTGGGAATAAGCTATCTTTTGGTTAGCTGGTGTTTATAACTACGGTATCATTGGAACATTTGTTGCTATGGAAACGGCTAGTTTCGGCCGTTGAAGTTTGGTGGTTTAAGGGGCTAAGAATTAAGAATTAATTTTTATCTACAGGCCAGTCCCTTTCTAAAGAAGCGTATCAAGTTACAATGTCCAGAGTGTTTTTGGCTTATGCTAGTCAGACGGCGTCTTTTTTATTTATGGGTTTGCCTTGAGTCGTTGAGTGACTAGAAGGTTATGTTTCATTATTATCTATTTGATCTGTTTGTTTATTTGTTTATTTACATGGCTTTTTTTATCAAAGGGTTTTTCTCAATAATTATTGGGCTGAGTTTTTTAAGGCTTTTAAATTATGGATTTAATTTGTTTAAATCTATTTATTAATTATTTAATGCGAAAATCATTTGATGACGACAGAACACCGTTAACTCATGTCTATGGTTTAGTAACTTTTCACTATTTAGACATCTAATTATGTGCAGTTTTTCGTGTAGGCACAGAGGGCATGGGTCATCCCAGGTTTTACATGTTCTAGTTCTATTTATTATTTTCCATTTTACTTTCGGTGTTTTGTTCGTTTCCTTTAAATGCCAGTAGTATTGAGATAGAGATGTCTGACTTCTATTTTGGATGTTGTTGAAGGAGCTTTTGTGTTGTCTCCATCTAATTTTAAAATTATTCTTAGTTGACCCTATGTATAATTTTTCAGTATTAGGATTCTCCGTAGATGAGATGGTACATTGGTATACCACGGATTTAGTAAGGCATCTGTTTTCTAACGGGCAGTCATTAGGGTTTCTACAATCACATGAGTTTTCATTTTTACTGTCTAGTTGCAGTTTAGGAGTTTTATTGGCACTGTTTTGGCATGGGTGTTTTCCTAAGATTTTACTATTATGCCTTTTTATTATTCTTTCTAGGTTTTCAGTGCAGCTGTAACTTAACTTTAGGCTATTCTTATTAAAGATTTGGCTTAGTTTGCTATTTTTGGGGAAGTGTTTACCTATTAAAGCTAGGAACTTATGGCCAAGTTTAGTGCTGACCATTTGGTTGAACGGAGGTGTATACCATATGACATTTCTTTTCCTATTCTTCTTACTATTAGTGCTATTGTTTGTATAGCTTATTTCAGCGTTTCTGTATCCGCTATTTTTCAAGGCCGTGTTATAAAACTTACTATGAGCTTGGAATATTTCCTTATTTGCAGAGTTCATGCTTATTCTTTTCTCTACTGATGTGGGTATGTGCTTAATTATAGATGGGGGGTGGTTTGACTTAGGGTGTACATACAGGGGGTTGGTATTAGGTTTTCTGTAGGGTGTGTAATTTTTGTTTACTAAGTCTAGAGTTAAGTCGAGGAAGTTTACCCTTTTTAATTTGGTGTTTACTATAGTTTTTAGATCTATTTTTCCGAATTCACTATAAATTATCTTTCTAATCTTATCTGTTTTGAAATTTGTGGAGCTCCTCACTACCATGAGCCCGTCGTCTCGGTACAGCCCGATGTCTTCAATGTCTAGGGGTCTCGGCTCTCGCTTTTGAAACATGAGAACTCTTATGTAGCGGAGGAATCATATTTTTAAAAACTAAAAATATTATTATAATATAAGCTCTACTTCTGTATGGAGCACTGTCCTTTTGAAAATAAAGCTAAATATTAAGGAACACCGGATTATCTACCTAACGTGTTCTTTCCTATTTCACTGCACACCTCCATACATATATATATATATATATATATATATATATATATATATATATATATATATTGTATATGCATGGTACTTATTGGAGAGCGTTCAATATCAGTGATAAAGCTAACATATTTAGTCCGATTGATATGAGTTTGTGACTCTGGGTTTCACACTCTCTGCAATCATCAGACAAACTGATTAATTTTTAAAATTTTCTATTTATGGTTGCGTATATCAGTGTTTTATGGTAATAGGAGGAAAAATTGTCATCAGAACACCACTTATACATACGCAGACATACATACACGCATGTTCATGCATTGCAGCTCACACAATGGAAAATTACCAAAGCTGTCACTGACTAGTTTACAGCAATAAAAAACAAAAACAAAGCTACTTTCATCCAGTTTGACATAGTGAATTCTTACCCATCTATCACTGAAAAGATATTGAATGATGCTATACAACCAGCACAATAACATAAAAATTACAAATGCTGATAATAATATAATCAAGCACTGCCATAAATCTTTGTTGTTCCATAATAATGATGTAACAATGGTTAGCTATGATGGATCAAGGGCCTGTAAATTAGTAGGTATACTCATGCTCTCCAGCCAGGTTTCTAGAGAAAAAAAGACACAGGCCTATATAGAGATGACAGCCTTATCCTGATAAGAGAACCCAATGGCCCCAAATTAGACAGATTTAGGAAAAGAAAATAGTAAACGCCCTAAAAACAACCAGATTTAAAATAGAAATAAATGCAGGTATAAGAATGGTAGACTTCTTAGATATCACTCTCAACCTGAACAAAAATATATACAAACCATACAAAAAAGATAATAACACCCCAACTTCAATCATCAAGCAAATATCCATATCAATCAGCCACAGGCTATCTGAAACTCAAACACATATTTTTAGCAGTTGCCATGAAAATATTTGTCGAAAAGCAGAGGGAAGCCACGTCACATACGTGAGAAAGAGACTGAAGTTGAGATGCCAAGTTAGGATCAATTAAATTGCAGATCCTTCTTTGGATTTTGTCAAGAACCTCAAGATGAGTAGCAGGAGCACCAGACCAGATATGGCAACAGTATTCAATGCATGAGCGAATGATTGATTTGTAAATGTGCACGATGACACAGTGACCCAACTTTCCTTACAGTAGATGCAGCTATTAAGTTCATGTAGTCATTCCACTTTAAGTCAGTTGAAAATGTGAGGTCAAGAAGCTGCAGTATGTTGCTTTCCATTAATCTAGCATC
Source organism: Acanthosepion esculentum (assembly GCA_964036315.1). Taxonomy (NCBI): domain Eukaryota; kingdom Metazoa; phylum Mollusca; class Cephalopoda; order Sepiida; family Sepiidae; genus Acanthosepion; species Acanthosepion esculentum. The sequence continues at coordinate 116,281,828 of OZ038478.1, forward strand.
ATCTATGCTGATGGCAGTCAGGAAAGATACTTGATGGTGGTTGAATGAGAACAGTTTCATTTTGGAGGCATTAAAATTTACAAGCCCCAGTTAACCATAGATTGGAGGTCTTTTTCAAGAGCAGCAGACAGGTTTACTTTGTCGGCTCAGATTTGCTATTGAGACAGGAGTAAATGGTAGTGTCATCAGCATAAATGCCTACTTGAGAATTGATTGAAATAATTACAAAGTGATTAGACTCAAGTTAGTTACATTTATTCTCCACAAGATAATCCACAATCCTAAGTCTTCAACTGTAACTTAGTAAACAAACCAACACAATACTCTGTACATCATTTTTTACACCGTTTGAACTCCACTGCATTTCTCTGCCATCCAAGAATCAATTCCATTTTTATTGAGTTTCCCTTATAACAAATTCCCCCTCTTTAAAAGCCTTTTCTTTGAGTACACAAAGGCATCACCTTCCCCCATTGGTATATATATATATATATATATATATATATATATATATATATATATATATATATATATATATCTCATTGGACTAAAAAACATAACTGGTGGAAAATTTAAATGTCCTTTGGTGATAGCTTCAAGAAGCTTTTGTTTGCTAGCACCCTGTTTGGTCAATACATCTGCCAGTTGATAATCAGTTGGAATCCACTAAATGGAAATTTGACATTTTTCCACCATTTCTCTGAGTGCTGAAAGGTTTACTAACAGCTTCTTTTTGGTCACCATATTTAAGATCTTTGTTAACTCATATAGATTCTTGTTATCCATGTAGAGATCTACACATGGAATCTTATCATCCAAGAGTTCATTTAAAATTACTTTGAACATCAACCAGGAATTAATTGCTCTTACAGTAGCCAACTTGTCTGCTGTCAGAGTAGACCATGCCATTAGCTTTCTTGGGTGTCCACATGATTGAGACAGCTTTGTTAAATTTATCATGTAGCAGGATGATATATCCAATCTATGAAGCACCTCCACTCAAGTTTCCAAAGCTGGCATCACTAAATACTGCAATCCTTATATTTCTGAGGTCTAAAGTGTTGATGAGAATATAAGCATTATGGTTTTTTAGTACCCTTAACAGTTTCTTTACTCTCAATAAATCTGACATTTGAGGTTTACTCTGAACTGTGCTAAGATATATGAAAGAACCATCTGGTCTAATGATATTTGTTAGCCAGACAATCTTCCCTATGGATGTTTCATAAATTTTCTTCTCTTCATCTGTTGCTAGTCTATTTTTTATCACTCATTTGCTCAGAACTCGTTATAATTTCTTTTATAGAGGATAGTCTCTGTGTCATAATTACAGAAAACTCCTTCTGCTTTAGGTCAATACCAAGATGTGAAAATCCCTTCTTCCTTAGAGATTCTAAAACTCAGCTTAAAAATTCTCATAATTCCATGCATAATTTTTTTAGAACCAGCATAAAGAAAATCATCCACATGAATGAGGATTATACCTTCCAATTTTTTTCCCAGATTTTCAGAAGAATATAGCCTTACCAAACTGGGATATTTGAACATCCAACTTCCTCACATTCTCAGGTACCAAATTCGAGAGGCATCTGCCAGTCCATAAACAACTTTATTCAGTTTCCAGATTCATTTCTTCAGTGGAGTGATGAAAAGTTCTCTTTCAATACATTTGCCCTGTAAAAAGGCAGCCTTAATGTAGTTCCCATTTACAGCTAACCGATATGGTTAACATTAGTGATGTTTTCTTTCATGCATGTAGGAGAGTCAGATCACATTCCATTTTCATATCCTCTAACCATTAATCTTGCCTTTATGGCAACCCTGCCTTTATTTAATTTAGTGGTAATTACCCATCTTGTAGGCAGTTTGTCTTCTTCCTTGTCAAGGACTTCACAGTACACCTGTTCTTCATTCAGTTTCCTTAGTTCTTTTGCTGAATCTATATCCTTGTCAAGTTCTGTGAATAGAGCTTCCAATATATTTACTTCAGTTTCCTCTGAGGTGTGGGTTCATTCGTGCCAGGTTTCAATATTCCAGTAGTTAGCATATTTTTCTGTTGCTTTTCCCATTCTGTTCATAATACATCCTTCTCCCATTCACCATTTTTCTTTTTAAAACAGACCTCCATTCCTTTCTTTAACTTTTTCTGTTTCAACAGGAATCAAGTCATCAGTTACTAGTTGATCATATTGAACTCTTTCAATTATGTTGGAGCTAGTGTTTTTCATTGAAGGTCTTTCAGTTTCATCTTCACTGTTGTTATTGCTCAGTCCATGTGTAATATGTTCATTTTCTGTAGATCTATGCGCCTGCTTCTCATCCAGCTCATTATTATGTTTCTGTCTGGCATAGTTCTACATCAATCTACCCTTACATAAGTACTCCCATGTTTTATCAGGACATTAGTAGAATCTTGCCCAATGACCCGTCCAAGGCTTTTCCACTTTCTTATGTTATTCCTCTTATAATAAACTGAGTATCCAACAAGAAATTTATATTTGGAGCTTGGCCTTATGCTGTGTTGAATTACCAGTTTAATCCTTTCTGAACTTTTTGCCTTAATGAAGGCTTTCTGAGCTACTCTCATGCAGGCCAGATGGTCAGTGATTATGTTGCCAGTTTGTCTTTCTTCTAAAGCTGGTGGTCTGTCAAGGAAAATGGTTGGGAATTGAGATTTCTGTCCACATCAGTTGATATGGTGTAAAATTATGTACATTTATTAGTGCATGAATAGCCCAACATAATGCCATTTCCAATTCATATTTGTGTTTTGTAGAGTATCTCTGACAATGTTACGTTATGTCGTTCCATTAGTCCATTACTCCATGGTGATTGTGCTGCAGTATTCAAGACTGATGCTCATTGTCAATTTTCAATTGGCAAACTCCCCACTGTTATCTGTCAAAAATTTCTTTGATGGACCAAAAAAGGAAATCCAACATTTCATGATGCTAGAAATTATAAGCTCTGGTTCCTTAGATTTTAAAATCACAGGTGTGGAAAATTTTGTCAAGTGGTGTATCATATGTAGGATTATGTTCCCTTCAAAGAATTCCATTGCTACAAGTTCATTAAATTTTGATGACATTGGAAGATTACTGATTTGTTTGGCTTTCATAAACTGAAAACATATCTTACAGTTTTCAGATATCTTACATATTTGTCTAATCAACTCAGCATCATCTCCACAGCCAGCTCTTAATTAAGTTGATTAACTTTTCTTTTGTGGGATGTGCAAATTGGGCATGTAATTTTTTGACTATTTTATATTTGTTCAGATCTTTGGCAAACAGTGTAATGTTGACGTTTCTGCTTGCATCAATATCCTTCATTATTTTGTGGTTGACATTTGATGGAGTAGCATAATGTCCAGATAATGTAATTTTAACTAATTGTTTTTGGCCAAACATATTTACAATATCATCAGTGAAATTTATTTTCATATTCGCCTTTTTCATGGCCTCTTGATAATAATAGAGGTGCACACATTTTAATGATATCTGACAGGATATATATCTTATTTTCTAGGGTTGCTGGTATTTTTGCTTTGTAAAGAAATCAAAATTGTTGTCCATATATAATGTTGTATCATGGTTTTCTTCTTCCTGTTCTTCATAGAAATAAATTTTTTTTGAGGACACTAATAATTATAGATGCTTTCACAAATCCAATATCTTGTGGAATATCCTTTCTTATCCAATGGAGTTTTAGATTGAACAGAAAACTTTCCGTTATACCGATAGTACCTCCTGTTGTTTCCACATTTAAGCCTGTTGGGGTACCCGTACCTCTCACTGTACAAAATATCATGCTATTGAACAGGACACCCTGATTATTTCCCTTTAGTGCTACTAAAAATGTGTTTCACTGCTGAATTCATGTTCTTATATTGAAGTTTGGTGGCGGCACATGCTGTCAGACATAATTGTCATTGTTATTCATTTAAATTTGAGTTATCTAATACTTTAAACGCTAACACAGCATCTGTCAAAAGCATTTTGTACTTGGTATTTCTTGTATATCATTGATCAAATTCAGCGATATATTCATGCATATTCATATTTTCACTTCTACGAAAACTGTCAAAATGTTTATATGAATTGATGGTTTCTCTCAAATAAATTTTATCAACCATTGATATAAAAACATCCAAACCATTTCCTTGGTTTAGGTCTTCAATTGAAATATTTAAAGCAGCTTCTTTAGCTTTCCCCATCAGCAACAGAGTAACCATGAGGCCTTGTTTAGACTTGTATACGTCTGTTATGATCTGCCATATTTTAATTTTGCTTTTCCACACATTTATCTTCAGCGAATTTGGGCGGATAATTTATAACCTGTAGCTATTTTTTTTAAACCAGGCTTTTCTACCATGAAATAAATACAAAATGATTAGACTCAAGTTAGTTACTTTTATTCCCCACAAGATAATCCAGAATTGTAAGTCTCCAACTGTAACTTAGTCAACAAACCAACACAATGCTCTGTTATGTTATTTTTACAATCTGAACTCCACTGCATTTCTCCCACTCATCCAATAGTTACTTCCCTTTTTATTGAGTTTTTCCCTTATAACATTGATGAAAATCAAAAACAGTGTAGGACCCAGGATAGAGCCTGGGGGGACGCCCAGGTTCATGTGAGGGGATCTGTAAGCAAGCCCGTTCAAAACTACCTTCATTTCATGATTTGATAGAAATGATTGAATTAAATCAAACAATCATTCTGTAATACTGTATCTGTGAAGCTTACATAGAAAACCAGCATGCCAAACCCTGTTAAATGCCTTTGAGATATCAAGAGCCAGAGCTCGAGCTTTGCCATTATCAAAAGCTTGATATACATATTCAGTGACCAGACAAAATCGAAGCCATATTATTTGTCAGAGAGTAGGTTGTGAGAGGTAAGATGCTTAACCACTTCAATATTGATTAAAGCCTTGAATACTTTGTTGAAAAGTGGTAGGAGGTTAATAGAGCGAAGGTTAGAGGGGAACAGAAGGTTCTCCATAGTTCTTAAAAACAGGAACGACAAGGACTTCCAACAAGCTGGTTTTGATATTGGGTTGGGTTTTTTTTAAGGTTTCTAGCATTTGTAATCATTAGACATCTATATTTAATAGATTTATTTTTAATCCAACATTTTTTTTTTATTACTTCAGAACATTATTATGGTGGATACTTGTATTTGAAATAGATGCCCCATCTTATTTTTACTTTAAACAGTGCGTATTACATTTATCAGCATCCATATCAGAGAAATCTTATATAATCAATTGTCAATAACTATGAAAAGGTGAAGATGGATGATTTTTTTCTTTTCAATACATTGAAGGAGGCCAAAGACTGAATCCATATAATTTCTAGAAAGAACTTGGCATTATATTAATGATAATTTAAATACTGCTTCATTTATTGCCACTTGAGGATTTGGAACTCAATACAGAGGGCTGAATTAGCCTTTAAAAAACAAAAAATGCCAAAGCACAAGACAAAGGAAATGAAGAATCCAAAATTTGGGGCCAAAGCTAGTCTGGCTTCTTTTTGTGACAGGGTTAACCCTATAGCTAGAGACACATCCAAAGTTTTATTTTGAGAATTTAAAGCAATTTGCTTATCCCCTAATTAAAACAAAAATAAAACAATATCCATCAATTCAAAAGGAAGATTGAAAATAAAAGTAAATTGCTTATATAAGAATCATGTGGTAGGGTGCCTGCTGTAGAGCAATAGTTAGCAAACAAAACCTACAGTAAGAATTCAATCTTGATTGGCCAAACTACTCCTAGCCTTGTACTATACTAAGCTTAGTAAATAGCTAAGATATTTGATAAAAATGTAAGTTATCTATGTAAATCGATAAGTTCATAGAATATGAAATAATAATAAAAAAAAGCATTAATATTACACATTTTCCAACAATCTGTTTCTTTGTCAATGCACTTAATTCAGTGGTGAATATTAATTACACATTAAACATATGGTGAAAATTTCAGATGAAAATCCAGTTATCAAGTATGTCAAGCTGCAGACTTGTATAGTGATTGTCAAACCTCAATCTCTGAACCATTTTTAGCTTTGACTAGATTAAATATCTAGAGTACTTCCTCTTATAAACCATTTGCTATCATCATACAGTTAATCCTTGTTGAATGCTTTTGCTATTGGAGCCCTACATATGGTAAATATTGAAAAGAACTACTGGGTTATTTCAGTTTTGTACATATTAAAGTCTTAAACAAAAATTGTAACTCAAAATAATTCTCTTGGTCAGAGTTCTAGAATTTCATTAAATTATTTCCATGGCAAATTGCCAGAGATCAGCAATAACTGTTTCTATTTCTGTTGACTGATTATCTCTTAGCCAGAAGAACCATTTTTTAAATTTTTATTGTTGTTATAAATAATTGAAAAGTATTTTCATCTGAAATACATAGTTGCTAGCAATTACTTTCTTCAATTACCAACAGTAATATTTTTCATATATATATACACACGCACATGTATATTACACACACACACACACACGTGTGTGTGTATATATATATATATATATATATATACACACACACACACACACAAATATATGAGAGAGAGATAGGGGGAGGTATGTCTTGTTAAAGACTACAGAACTTTTCTATTTAATAATCCTTTTTTCTGTTTTTTCTTGTAAGTTTTTTTATATTTGGGTCTAAGTTGTTGAAAATATACCCTAGTCCTTAGTGTTATGTCCAAGAATAAAAACTGACCTTTTTGAGTGAAGTTTAAATAGCAAAGTGCATTTAATTTTATGACAAAAACAGTAAGCACTTTTTCAATAAAGCAATAGTTTTACAAAATCATAATACTAAAATTTATATTTGTTCCCCCCCACAATATGACTTAAAAAAAAAAATCACTTTGGTCATTTGCTCCGTCACTCTTCACTTATACAATTAGAATGGAGTTATTTAGAGTTATAATTTATGATATTTAACCTCCTTCAAGTAAACTAGTCATGCTGTAAAATTGTTGAAATATCAGGGCAAGGTCACTACAATCAAAATATGAAACTGATTAAAATAATTATTTGGGGGGGAAAAATCTCTTGTTACAAGGGGGGCAAACAGAAATCTTGGAGTTCAAGATATAGCAGCAGATTACAAGATAAAAAGGTTTGGTTAAAATTCAATTTCTATACACTTCCCAGACAAAGACCTTCAGAAAAAAATGAGGAAAAATTAAAATAAAAAAAAAGGTATAAATAAAAAAAAATAGAAAACTACATGCTTCATGTGGAATTATAAATTTCTGATATAAAATGTTATTGTCAATCACTTTTCTCTAGGACAAAACATATCAAGGCAGGAATGCTTAAGAATAATAATGCATACATTTGAAAAGATCCAATTTTCTCAAAATAAACCATTTTTTTGTTCAATACTTCAGAGAAACAAAGGCTTCAGGTGATGGTGGGGTTATAAAAAATTCATTATTGCACAAGAATAATGAATAAAACTAGTTAATTTTGGGGCAAAGGAACAAAATATTTTTAAAAAATAATTCATAATGTTATACATAGGAATACTTAACTGTTGTAGAGATGAACACACCTCTCCAGAAGAGGATTTGGACTTGTCCAAATACATGAATACGGATGTTGAGAATCATCAGAAGAAGGAGTAAACAATAAAGTTAGATATCTAGCTTATCTGCTTACTACCTATTTCAGCAAGACTACATTGATCCCAAGCAACATACTACTCCTTGATTGTGATCTTCATTCAATGCAATGAAGACATAACGGTGGTGACAAGAATTCAAATTGACAAGTTTTTTTTCTCTCACTTAGCATAAATAGCTGGCAAAGGAAATTCAAAATTCATGGAAAAGAATTGTGGAATTCATGTATATACATAGCATGATGTGGAAGTCGACAAACTTCAAGGCTGTAGTATGATATACTGTTATAAGGAAAAAGAAAAAAAACTTTCTTCCTAGTTAAAGACTACTTGTACAAACATAATACACTATGGAAGAATTGAAGATAGTTATTCAGCAACTATTACAACAAATGCAATGGGAGTGGATTGAATATCAAGAACAGATAAAAGCAATCCTGGAAAAGCAAGGAACAGAAAATGCATCAATTTTGTTTTTGCTAGACCCAGTTAGTGAATGTAATTACGTCACAGAAGAAAACATTACATTTCTATTGTTAGTTGCCAAGGCACTGTGTACCACCCTCTGAATCACTTCTTTGTAGATATAACTGACCCATTGATTGGAAAGTCACCTTCATATGTCTGAAACTCTGCCCACTTCGTGGAAATAATCAAAGATGCCCCTCTCCTATCCAACCAGGTGGTGAGTTTGTTCACCAAGGTACCCACGGAAGAGGCACTCTCAGTAGTCAGAGACAGATTGGCCTCTGACTCATCCCTAGGAGAACAGACCAGTATTCCAATAGATAATCTGATGGAGATGTTGATTTTCCGTACACAAACAATACACTTCGGAATGGGATCACACATATATCGATAGGTTGAGGGCTTGCCATTATCACCAGCAATGGTGAATATATACATGGAATACTTTGAGGAAATGGCATTAGAATCTATATCTCTAAGATCAACTTTATGGTTAAGATACGTAGATGACACCTTCATACTCTGGCTACACCAGGAAGATCTCCAGGTTCTACTGGACAATGTGAACTTAAGACCTTCAATACAGTTCACGATGGAGAAAGTGCAACAACACACTTCCATTCCTGGATGTTCTAATATCTCGAACAGAGCATGGGTTCAAGACATCTGTATACCGCCAACCGACATTCACTGGACAGTACCTCAATTTCAACTGCCACTATACATACAGTGTAAAGAAATGGATTGTCCGCTGCTTACAACACCGAGCAAAAGTCATAACTGGTGACCCAGAGACATTAGATAAAGAATTGGTCAGTATAAGTAGTACCCTACAACATAACTACGCTGGGTACATGGCAGCAGCCCCAATAAACTGGGATAGGCAGGTACAAGAGGAGGAGGACAACAACACTCAGAAAACAGTCTGCCTGCCTTATGTGAAGGAGTTATTGGAGAAAATACAAAGGATCTGCAGTCCATATGACATCAGGACAACCTTTAAAAGCTGGACAACACTTTGCAGATACTTCTCCTGAGTAAGACCCCCTCCCATAGAGGAGAACATGACTAAAGACTGTGTGTACACCATCTCATGGAGCTGCAGAAAGGAATATAAAGGGGAGACAAGCTGCCCCCTTAAGGTAAGGCTTCAAGAACACCAGAAAGCTGTATCATGAGGGGAAGTGGAAAAATCAGGTGTGGCTGACCACATATGGAGAGAAATGAGAGATCACCACCCTCTGTGGGATCAGGTTCAAAATCATAGACAAAGAGCATCATTGGAAAATTCATAAACTTAAGGAATCAGCACATATGCTAGGCCACAAAAATCTCCATTTTATACACATTGCAGTACATGAACCTTACTAAAGACAAAAATGAAGATTTTGTAACATATGCTGCTAAAGTCAACTGTGAGTGTGAGAATTTTAAACTGGACAAATTATCCCCAGACAGATTTAAATGTCTAATCTTCGTTAAAGGTCTGATATCATGCAATGATGCAGAAATACTCTCTTAAACACTTACAAAATTTGAACAGGTTTCAAAGATAATACAGACTTGTTGAAGAGTGAAAAAAAAAAAAAAAAAATCAAATCAAGCAAAATGGCACAACAAAAGTATGACTGGTTCGGACCCCCCCCCCCCAAAAAAAAACCCCAGTAGTATCAAAAGAAAAATTCCAGAATAAAAATACTGCAAAATTTAACCCATGTGGTATGCTTCATCTCAGAAAGAACTGTCCATTTAAAACCAAAAAATGTTTTTAACTGTAGAAAAACAGGTCACAAACAAAGCTACTGCAAGTTGAAAAGAAAAATACACATTAACTAGCTGAAAGTAGTTCTATCAGTTAAAAAACTGCAAAGTTCAAATAATATAAAATTTGTGAGAGTACAAATTAATAGCGCTACGGTGAGATTTCAATTGGTCACTGGTAGCAATATTACAATTGATGAACAAACTTGGAACAGAATTGGCAAACCTAACTTAAAAAAGCAGATATTTACGTATTAAAAAAATTCCAACTCTAACTCAGCATTGATTGGCTGGAATTATTTGAACTATGGAATTGGCTGATTAATTCATTCTGTGGAAAAATTGTTCATCAGACAAGATGATTATAGCTGAAGAAACACTTTATAAGCTAAATTAAAATATTTTCTCAGTGGAGTTGGAAAAATGTGATACTAATGTTTAAGCCTAAAAGAAAGATACCCTTTGTTGTGTTGGAGTCTATTAACACCAAACTGGATAGGTTAGAAAACTGCAGAGTTATTGAAAAAATAGATTATTCAGAATGGGCCACATCAGCAGTTTATATTAGAAAGAAAAATTAAGATTCATTTATGTGTAGATTTCTCAACTAGATTGAATGGCTGCCTCCTACCATAAGCATATCCTCTACCAAATCCAGAGGATATATTTACCAATTTAAATAATGGTAAATATTTTTCAAAAATTCACCTGTGTGAGACATATCTTCAAATTGAAGTGGATGAGGAATGTCAGAAGTTTTTGACTATTAATATGCATAAAGGAGTCTAAAAGTTTAAAAGATCACCTTTTGGTGTTAAAGTAGCCCCAGGTATTTTCTAGCAAATAATGCATATGATGTTGGCTAGACTAGATGGTGTTGATACTTATATAGACAATATATTTACTAATTTGATAACCCTACAATCATTAGCAAATCATAATATTTATGTGCCAGAGATCCACAAATTGAGAGCACCTCTGAATAATTTATTTAAAAAGGTACAAAAAGGAATTGATCAGTGGAATGTCAAAAAGCTTTCAAAGGAATTTTAAAAATTACTAACTTCAGAGTTATTTCTGACACATAATAGTACCACACCGACAGAATAGTAGCATTGGACATTAGCAAATACAGCAAAAGAGCGGTAATAGGCCATAAATTTGAAGATGTTACAGTGAAAGCAGTTGCTCACGCTTCAAGAAGTTTGATAAATATGGAAAAAAGGAAGCACTTGCTGAAGTTTTTGCTGTAAAGAAATTTCATAGGATATTAGGAAGAAAATTCATACAGCAAACTGATCATTCTATTTCTTAGAACTAAGTAAACTTAGTGATTCCCACACATACTGCAAACAGACTACAGCATTGAGTTATGATTTTGTTGAACTATGACTTCAAAGAAATTGGGATGCACAGGTGACTTATCCAGATTGATATCGAAATCTAAAAATTTAGAAGATACTGTGATTTCTTCGCTGGAATCTAAAAATGAAGTTAAAAGCCTGGTGTGTAACACTTAAAGAATTGTCACTGATGATGATATCAAAATTAATTCTAAAAAGGATATGTTTATTCAAAAAACTATGAATGATGTCAAGTCGAAATGGATTGAAACTAAAATCAAAAGCAGTCTGCAGACAGCACATTGTCAAAAATGTTATGTGAATCATTTAAAATTTCACTATATGAAACTACACCAACCCCTAAAAACATTGAAGTAATACTTAATTTGTTACAAAACTTTCAGCACTCAATGGAGGTTAAAGGAAAAAAAAAAAAAAAAAAAAAAAAAAAAAAAAAAAAAAAAATCACATTACAAATAGAATTTTGAGACACACTGACAAATGTGCCAAGTATTTTTTAAACATGTTTTTAACTTGCTTAAGAAAGAAAAATATTAATAAAAAAAAATTAAAAAATACATTAAAAAAATAAATTAAAAAATACATTAAAAAAAAAAAAAATCAAATCAATCTTCTGACCCCAATGATTTCTACTATATATATAAAAAAAATAATCAACTAGTCATCACATCAAAGCTTAATAATAAACTTTGATTAGAACTACCATACAAGACACACAATCTGCTGGCATGCTACACAATAAATATCAGGAGGCTTGAGATTAACACATCAGCAGTTTCACATATGTGTCCTTCATATATGGTCTAAGCCTTCCTTCATTACATATTCCAAAAAATTTCAGTAGACTCTCTGATTAGTATCAAGTCTAATTTCTATTCTCATTTATCACATGTTCTGTCCATAGGATTCTTAACAGCCATTACACATAGAATTAGATGGCACACATACTCTGCAAAGACCATAGCATTATACGTCTCGAAGGACCTTGACAAGATGTGGCACAAAGGTTTACTACACAAGCTTTCCAGCTATGGAATCACTGGAAGCGTTTTCTCTATTATGAAATCCTTCCTAACAGGTAGATCCCTGAAGATAGTTATTAAAAGGTCAATCCTCCAAGGCCTTGGTGGTCAATACCAGCATCCCCCAGGCATCACTTCTCGAATCAACCCTCTTTCTGATCTACTTAAGAATATACTCCGATCATTTGTAAACATCTATACTGATGATACAATATATGGGTGCACCTCTAAAAGTCTTGGTGATCAGAGATTGGCAGCTGCCTCTCTTCTGATCTAACACTAACTTCCCAGTGTGAAAAAAAACTGGCTGGTTACATTCAATACCTCTAAAATCAAACTGGTTATATCCCATAACTACTGACAGTCATGATGGACAGATGTCCCCTAGAGGAGGCACTGTGCCTTGAGTGAATATTGGGCCACAAAATCACACCTGACCTCAAGTGGAATTCCTATATATGATCCATCACTAAAGATGCAGGTAAAATGATCAGCTCCCTGCAATACTCCAGTAAGTACCTGACTCCTCATGCTATCCTCTACCTTTATAAGAGCCAGATCAGGCCAGAAATGGAGTACTGTTGCCATATTTGGGTGGGAGCTCACTTCCCAGTCTGAGTCCTTGTTGGAGAAGAATTATTTTCCACACTCCAACCTCTCTCTCAGATGGGATGTGGTGAGTCTCACACTGCTCTATAGCTACTACCATGAAAAGTGCTCGAACTGCATCTCCTGGTTCCACCAGGTTCAACCTTCATGGCTAGGACCCGCCATGCCACTTAATAACAAACCACTGTCCTATGGAACAGACACCCAAGAGAATGTTTCCCCCCAATCACAACAATCTTAACCTATTCAAGTCTAGATTCAACCATTATTATCCTCCTCCCTATAAACCACTCCTCTAACATAAACTGCTATCTTGAGTGGCCCTGGGCCTTGTATAGAGTGAACTTTGAAATTGATCCCAACCCCACCTTGGTTGCCTAAAGTCTTTTCATCTTTATATTATTATACAGTACATATTTCTATACAGTTTCATCCCACTGCATTATTCAGCTCAGTCCTCTTTGTTACCTTTGCAGTGTATGCATATTTGTGATTATATTAGTGTACAAAACTTTATGTACAGTGATGAATACAATATTACTTTACAGTAGAGTAACATTTAAATTTTATTAAAATTTATTGAATCAAAAGTAGGTAAAATGTAACAATGCTGAGTTCATTTTGTTTAATCTCTATATAACAAAGTGTGTTTTATTCTAATATACAGTGTATAATCATTGAATGAAAGCGATTATTCAGAAGCACAATGGTACTCATGTTTCTGATCTTGCCAATCTATACGGATGTTCAACATCAACAATTTGCAATATCCTAAAGAATAAGATAGAAATAAAAAAGCTTGATCTCACCAAGGGAGTTAGCATAATTACCAAGCATTGTCCAAAAGACCTAGAAGATGTTGAGAAGATATTGTTGGTATGGATGAATGAGAGGCTGCTATGAGGTGATTCTGTGTCTGAAGATATTACATGTGCAAAGGCAAGGGCACTGTACATGAATCTTATCAGAAAAATACTAGGTCCATCTTCTGAAGATGAGAATGCATTTAAGGTAAGCTTAGAATGGTTTGAAAATTTTATAAAGAGATCCAGCATCCACAGTGCAGTGAGACATGGAAATGCTGTGAGCTCTAATAAAACTGCCTTATTTCAGGTGTTTTGAAGTGACCAAAAATACAAACCTGACTCCAAGAGAATTTTGGAAGGATCACTTCAATACCCTAAATTGCTTAAATCTCATTGATAAAGCCTGGGAAGGGGTTACAGTGATATATTTATATTATTTGTGTATAATCTTTAAAAATAATACTTTAATTTTGCATAAAATATGATTTTTATATCTACTTTTGGGGTTTGGAATAAATAAATTTAATTTCTATTATTTTAAATGTGAAAAATTGTTTCAACAAAATTTCCAGTTATGAATTCATTCCTGGAACAGATTAAATTCGTAGATCAAGGTTCCAATGTATTGCTTTCAATTCAAACTGACAATTTTCATTTTTTCGTTTATTTTGGAAAAATCAGAATTTTAGGCAGTAAATATTTTGAACCATAAATAAGCAATTTGAACCTGCATTAAAATAAAAGAGAAATATGTAAAAAATTCTAAATATAGATATTTAAAAAGTATTTTCCATATTAAATACTTTTGACAAGATAAAGAAAAATATTAATAATGGAACAAAAAATCATAATGTTAGTTATTTAGGATATGAAGTCAATAAAAAAAAAAAATAAAATAAAAAAAAAAGGCCAATTACTATATTTTTATTTGATCAATTGAGCAAAAGTAGGTCTGAATGTGGCAAACCAATCAAGCCCAGTTATTTTCTAACAGATATTACTAGTTATTTGAACAGGAAAAAATAAACTTAAGAGAAAGCTATTCTTTAGTGTCTAAGCAAGAAGAAAAGAATAGTTTTATTTTTTTTTATAATCCTACAATATGTCTTGATTATTAAGAGAAACAACCAAAAACTAGCAACTCTATTAACACACTTCTGAGCTGTTTTCTTAATCTCTTGTATTTAGGATAGAAATAGTTATTTTGGTTGTCATTCAATAGGAATCAATTTGATTATCTTTCAGCTGAGAATAATTATGTAATTAAAATTCAAACAGATCCTTATATAAATTTTGATCTGCTTTTACATTTTTGTTGGAAATCAACTTCATATTAATTACAGATAATCCTGTAAAAATTGGAATATTTTACTAGTGTAAATTTATTTACCTTTTCAAAATAATATTCAACATCTTTTTAATCCTTATATAGAATAAAAATGAAACCCAAGAGTTACCACTGGGTTGGTCAGGTTAAGTCCTACCACTAGTCTACATGAATGCAAAACTTAACATATTTTGCATTAAATGTATGAAAGAAATAAAATAGAAATACCGTTTGTAATAAAAAGATAGAATGGATAAATCCTGACCAATTTTTACAAAATAATAACACATGCACACAAACATTTGAATTCAATATCTTTTGAATACTAGATGTTTATCTTTTCTGGTTCCTTTTAAAGTACAGAGTGGTCCGAAAGTTTTGTCACCCCCTACAAAAAGTAAGGATAATAGAACAACAATAAAAGCACATTTAGTTTATTCACTTTCATTGATGTTGTCACACATCAAGAAGATCTGTATGAACACAACCATTTCCATGGCACAAAATGATGTAGTGCCAGGTCCTGTGTGATATTTTATGAAGTTGTGCTTTGTTGAAGGCTCTCTGAATGGCATCCTTCAACTGATGAGTATTCTGGTATCATTCATGTAAAACTCTCCTTGATAATAAATACCACACAGAGCGTTGAAATAGAAAAGTATATCATGTGGCGGTGACAAACTCTTGGACCACCCTGTAGGTACCTCCACAGATTCACATTACCTAAGGTTTAAAAACTTTTAAAAATGAAGTCTTTTTGAAGTTTTTTAGTATTAATTTCAAGCTGATAGATTGAATTTAATATTTCTAATAAGCAAAATACTTTGCTGTATTTCAAGGACACATGGCACAGCGGTTAAAGGCGTTGGTTAGATCCAGTGACAGACCCAAAGAGTGTGAGTTCAATATCCGGTTCAGGCAGTGGAGAACTTTCAGAGGGAAAATTAGCAGGAGATAACTGATAACTGACATCCATCAAACATGGCTCGTGGAACTAGAACAGTCTACCCCAGTGATCGAAATAAAGGGTTCGGTTCGAAATTCCAACCACCTGAAGAAGGCCGGAGCGTATAACGGCCGAAACGTTGTGACAAATATGGCGATAAAGATGAGGACAATAGTCCGACTAATGTAAATACTGTAAATACCTCATCTCAGAAATATATAGACAGACTCCAAATTAGGTACCATTTTTAATTTGCATAATTTAACTATGCAAATGAAATTTTTAACGTTCCATTTTTGTCAATGATCAATAAATTATTAATAAAAGAGAAATAAGAGAATAACTTGTTTTTGTAATAATATCCAATTGCAAAATACAGTGTAACCCGGATATAAGAGAATTGTCGGGACCGGAGAAGAAGTCTCTTATATCCGGGTTACACTGTATTTTCATTCATTACTAGCGGAAAAGGAAGTTGTCACACATACCCATTTGAAAATTTCTCAGCTAAAAATTGTATTTCCATTCGAAATGATCCTGAAAGGAAAGAGTGTAAAAAAGAAAATCTACCAAGCCTAAAATAAATCAATTTTAATTACATCCTGAAACAAGACAAATAATTCCGATAAATCAATCAATATACCTACCACTTCTTAGATAATTTTCCAATCATAACCAGTTGCAAATAGTAAAAAAAAAAAAAAAAACTCGATCAAAAATCTTTGCTACTCTCTTGAACAATTTTAGTTTGTGCTTAAAAAGCAAAAGAAGTTAAGCAACAAAAATCTTAACTGAATTTTTAAAATAGAAAACACTCCAAAAACTCATTTTTCAATTGATCAAGTCGTTGCTTGGACTTTAAATGCGATATATATCCAATGAAATATAATTTTAGTAATTTAGTTTCATTTAAAATCTGATTTGGAAACACTAGTCAGTCTGCGTGTAAAAATAAAATAATGGAAATTTCAACTGCCTCATAGTCAACCAACCACCAATCTAACTTGAAATAAAAAAAATTTCGAAAACAGGAAACTGCATCAAAACTTTTTTATGCCATATCTTTGGTGCACAAAAAAATTTCAAAAAATAAAACAATGTGTTGAAACAAGATGATTTTGTTTTCTCATTCTCTAACACTCAGTAACCCCTTAGTGGCTTATGCATTGTTCGGAGTGAAATTATTTTAAAAAAAAGAAAAAAAAAAAAGGTACGCACAAATAATAATAATAAAAAAAAAAAAAAAACTCCCCTTGCATGAGCACATTTTCTCTTTATTGGGTACTGACGAAGCAAACACCAGTCAGTCATCTACATGAACTAACTGGGAAGCAGAATTCAAATTCCTGTTCGGACGACTGATATCTGAGTTTGGTCTTGATAGGAATATTTCACCAATGTCATCTTCTGATCTATTGATGAAAGAATGGGCGAGTAAATCGTTCTCCCATAACTAATCTTCTATTGTCATGTCATCCTCCTATTGAGGCCAATTACTTTAAAAATCATTAACAATAAAAAAAATGAAAAAGAATTGTTTTTTGTGTGTATATCCCAGGAAACACAGGTAAAGAAATTGAATTTGTTACTTCTGATTGTGGAGATTAATAAATTAATGGATATTGGATAATTACTTGGTTATTACTAAATAAAATTGTTTCTCTTAGTCTTGCAGAAGTTGTTTTTTTTTTTAAAGAAATCTTAGAAAAATTATTACACTCTAGTAAATAAGTTAACAAAAGATTTTATTTCACTTTTTCCTCTGAATAATACAGGAAAATTAAAATAAAACTAAAAAAAAAAAAAACAACAAAAAAAAAAACCAAGTAAGTATGCAAAAACAAAAAAAAACTGAATTTCATACTTACTTGGGTTTGGGGGGGGGGGGTGTAATATCATTTATTTAATAAAATAAAAAAATAAATCTAGAAAACTTTCTAAAAGTTCGTCAATTTGAAAGTAATTCAAAATAGCCAATTACGAAAGAAATTTTTTGTAGAAGTTTCTGCTGGAATTACGACGCATTTAAAATAAACTTGCGCAAAAAAACAAAAAAAAAAAGTACAAAAATATTTGAACTTGAACATAGAATTGTTAGACAAAAAAGAATGTAATTAAAACTAAGTAATTATAAAAATAAATGCATATTTGGTGAGTATGAATTTATCCCCAATCATGCCTACACAAGTTGTTACTCAAACTGCTTTTTTTTTCTTTGTAAAATTTTTACAAAGAAAAATAAGTAACTGAAGTTTAAATTTTACTTCAAATAGTTATTTTTTTTTCTAAGAGTTTCAAAATCCAGTTGAAGCTTTAAAAAAATGCTCACACGAAAAATAAAAAGTATTACGGTCAATCAATACAGAAGTTTTACACCCAAAAGTACAGAGCAATAATAAAATAAAGTAAAAAGTACCAGTAATTAAAAAAAAAAAAATAGCAAGGTGAAAAAAAAAAAAGTAATTAAATAGCAAAGGTCGAGATGGTAGAGGGAGAGACTTAAAAAACCCTAATCCGAGGGTTTTTTAATTGAAAATGGAGATTTACCACCCACACATTTGCTAACCTGGACAAACAACTGCAAAACTTTTCATTAGTAAATTATTTTAAAAGATGCGTTTTTTCAGACGTTTTGTTGTTTGTTTTTATTTTTAAATGGTTTCGCAAAAAATTCAAGAAACATTGAAATAAAATTAAAAACAACTTTTTTGTTTAGAGAGTATAGAAAAAAATGCACGATACTTGCAGAGTGGAAGGACTAAGAAGGACGAAGATCAACACAATTTGAATATAATTACTTAAAAAATTATTCTAATTTTAAACATTCCACAATTACCAGAGAGTTGAAGATTCTGGATTGCATTGCTAAATAAATTTCATTTCATTTTTTATGCATCTGTGTCTATACAATGTGAAAAAAACGTGTTGTTACGACACACAGATATTGCGTTTGATATGTCGATTGCAAAAAGGAAAAAAAAAACTTACCTGCACCTTAATGAATAAAAATAAAGTCTTTAGAAGAATTAGCTTAAATATTGGTAACCTTTAAAAATAAATAAATAAAAGATAAATCAATTCTTAGGACTCTAAAGAAACCAGTCAAAGATAGAAAAGTCGTAATTTCTTGATTTCTGGAGGTTACAGCATTATTCTCATTTTTTAAGTAATTTATTTAGAGAAACTAAGACAAAAGTATTTATCTTCTTCAAACAATTTATTTTCGGAGATTCTGATTCGTAAATAAAAAAAAATAAAAAAACAAAACGCAAGAGGTTTGAAAATATCACGACTGACTTGTGAACAGAACTGTTTAAGCCAAAACAGTGCGTCGTGATGTAATCAGTTTTCATCGCCAATAAAAGACTTAGAAATTAAATGATTTTGTTTTGTAAATAAAGAAAGAGGTCGTTATGGTTCCGGTCCGATAGTAATTCATTGTTGCTAGCTTTTTTCTTTGCTTTTCAACCAGTCTCCATTATTTCAAGAAAATTCAAGATTCTAATCAAAACTTTTAGAAATATAGCAAATTCAAGGTTTTTTAAAAATAAATAAATAAATAACATGAGCTTTCTTTAGCCTTTTAAGTGTTATACGATTCGGGGGGGGGGTGAATTGAGAACAACTTTTGTCAATGAAAGATTTTTCCAAAATCGAAAAAGCAATTTACTTCAGTTTCTTTTTGGAGTGTGAGAAAAGTATTTGAAATAAAACGAAAAGAAGCTTTAAATTAGTTTTATTTTCTCAGCTTTAATTTACGTTTCAAATTGGTGCGCTAAAATTACCTGTCAATCGTCGTTTAAGATCGGAAAAATAAATAAGTAAACAGAATTAATTATTATAATAAATTTAAAATAAGTTAAATAACGCAAAGCATCTTATTTCCAAGAGCTTTGTTTTTCTTAATTACTTAAAAGATGGTAAAAAAAATAGTATAACGAAAAAACAAACTAGCTCAAAATATCTTTTAATCCAGAGTTATGATGTAAGTAAAAAAAGAAGAAAAAGTCTTTTTTTTTTCTTCCTTCGTATTTAATGTTTTAGTTTTATTTACTCAATAAAAACAAACAAAAAACGTGATGGCAAGTGAAACAAAAATGAGGAGGTATTTTTCTAACATACAAAGCAATTAAAGAATTTTATTATTACAATTAGGAATCTACTTTCATCACCATCATTTGCTTCTTAATTTTTGTTGTGTTCTTGTCAGTCATGTTATTCAAGATATATGACCATGAGGAAAGACACTTTATTCTTTAGATTTAGAAGGTGAATTTAGAGCACCATCAGGCTTTGTTTTAAAACAAGGAGACAAAAACAGAATTATTAAACAAACAGAATAAAATATCTTCCAACTTTTTCATAGCGTGAAATTAACTTACTTGTCATTCCAATTGAAAAATATAGTACATTGCCTTTTTTGCAGAGTATCAAAATTTATCGTCATAAGAGTGATAGTGTAAGCCGTGGCATTGCTCACATAAAGTACGATGAGAAATAACCACACTTCCGTTAATCTGAGAGTTGCCTGCCCTTATTTTCCAATTCAACAACTTCAGGAATTTTTAAAAAAACGTAACAAAAACGAAAAAAAAATGAGATTACACATCGTAAAAAAGAAAAGCAAAAGAATTTGACAGTTTATATTGTTGTTTTTTGAAGCTGGAAAAATTTCAAATTTATCTAAACACGTTTTGCAGTTAACCTTTACAAAATTAAAATCATTCTTGTGCATGTCATTTGTAAGGAAGCCCCAAAAAAGGCCAAACGCCAAACAAATCTTTGTTTTTTTTTTTTTTTAATTTAAAAACAGTTATCATTTCTCTTGATTCTTAAGTTTATTGTCGTTATTAAACGTATGGTGGCAGAGCAAGAAGAAACAATGGAGGTTTAAAGAAATAAACAATTGTATTAAATGTAAAAATACAAAAATGGTAAATCGGTGTAAGTGTCTCTCATTGAAAGACGGAGATAAGTGGAGTGGTAAAAGACGTCTGCAGAGGCATACGGTAAGAGGGAGGGTGAGTTGTGACTTACTGTGGCGACGGCCTTTGCAAAGTTGTCCTTTGGAGACCCTTTGATGGGATTTTATGTCCTTTCTTAGGCTCCAGTTTTTATTTTATTTCTTTAGGCGGGAGTGAGTGCTATTGGGTGGAAATTCTGGATTGTATTGATTATTTTTTCTTTGAGTGTGAGTAAAAACGGAAGCTATGTGCAGTTGATAGAATTTTAGTTAAGTCTTGGGTTTCAGAGCATTCACATCCAGCCAGTGTAGCATGAACCAGAAGAAAATCTGTTTTTTGGGAGAATGTAACAGCTCCCTTAGATCTTATTTTGATTCATGGATGGGTTGGTGTTGTGATGATCATCATCACACACATACAAACTTACGCAAATTCAAATTATACGACAACAAGCATTCATTGGGTAATAAATCAACACTACTGTGTAATGGACAATTTATAAATCACAGCTATGTGACAATTTTACAATTGCTATATTTTCATATAGTCGATTTTGTGCACTTTTGGGAGAATTGGATCCCAGAAGCTTTCTTAGGTCTCCCCAAAACTCGCTCGCTAATTGGTCAATAAACACACAAGTAAGTGGGCGTTGCAATCCACCCATGCACAATATATTTTTTCAGCGCTTGACCAAGTCAAGTTTCCCACCAAGATGCTGTGATCCTGTCACGTTTGCCTCTTTCTCTTTTTTCTTTCTTCCTGTGAAGATGTGACTGTGGAATCTTCCACGACAGCCAGTTTACCCTCCGCTGGAAATGCACTCTTCCTGTTACGATTTTACCAATAGGGTAATCAACAAGCATCCATTGGTCGATCACCGTAAATCCAGCTTGCTGATTGGTCAGCTTCGACCAATCAGATTGCTCCCATGCGCACGATCATGTTTCGCGCAATTCTTCCTGGAGCCTATTGAGACAGTATAAAAACCCAAGAATACGTGTCACACCGAGCAGTCCAGACCCGAGCAAACCACAACGACAACAACCAATTTTGACCGCCCACACATTGCCAAAATGTAACGCTCAAGGAACTCCCGTCTTTGACTAACGCAGTCAGATGTTAAAGAACTTTCGAACTTAAAACAAACTTTGCTTACCTAAAGTGAACAGAATATATTCACTATTAAATAAGTAAAGAACTTTACGACACTTCATGCAAGTACAATCTTCTAAATTACAATTTAACAATCAACTTATTCGTTATGAGCTTAGGTACAAATATACCAAGTCTAAGGGACACAACTCTGTCTAAACCTTTTCAGTTCACATGCATGTACATCAAATCCTTAATAAATTCAATTGTTATGTTTTAAATCAATATTATTGTCTTTTATAAATTGTTGTGGATGGAAGATTATTGAACACGCATAATTTTAAGCCTTCTGATCATTCAAACCTTCTGATATCTCTTAACATTTTCACACAACCGCAACATGACCTTTAAGAATTATCTATAAATAGCAAACACAAGTTTGCCTCTTTCTCTTTTTTCTTTCTTCCTGCGAAGATGTGACCTTTAAGAATTATCATCTTGACCATGCGGTCAGACGTTAAATAATATTTCACACATTCATATACGTACAAACTCTTATCCAACCTTCTCACTCACACCACCACTCACATGCTGAATATTCCCTATATTCACATAATCTTTTTCTTTACACAGCAAAACTGTTGAAAACATTTATTACCAGACACTATCACAAACTTTCTTTCAGTGAACTTTGGAACACAAATAATAGTTAAAGAGAGACAACTCTTGTTTTACTCAATGCATGCCTTTCTTTCACATCCTTGTTTGTACATCTTGTTAAATACAAATTTTATGTGTAATGATATCTTTGGCTTATCCTTTTTTCTTCACGTCAGTTTGGTTTCCTAATCTAAGTTAAATTAATGTGGTGAAGTCCACCACAGTGTCTTGTATATATGGTGTGGTGGTGCATCAGCAAAGTCAGATTTGTGACTTCTCCCAACTCTTAATGCTTGCATCCTCTGAATCAGCAAAGTTAGATTTGCAACTTTTAGAAACTCTTAATGCTTGCACTCTCTGCATCGGTAAAGTCAGATTCATTCCCAACTACTCATGCTTGCACACTCATATCATCATAGTCAGATTCCTAGCTTTACTAACCATGCTGGAACAACACCTTGGCAGCCCACTGCTGTCACCTCAGCACAACCAGCATTGGCAAAGTCAGATTCATGACTTCTCACACTCACACGCTTGTATCATCATAGTCAGATTTGTATCTTCATTAACCATTCTGGTGTAACACCTTGCCAACCCAATGCCATCATCTCAACATAACTAATATGCATACTGACCATACCTGTAACCTCTGCCAGCACAAGAATAGATCAACTCCTGACTTTCCGTTTAACCCTGATTGCCATCTGGACAATACAACAGAAATGATCATTCCACCTATTTTGCAGTATCTGTATGACACCATGTATATACTAACAATAAACATTCAAATTCTAAAAAAAAAAAACAAACATCACCACACCATACATACAACACATCCATGAATCAGAAGATGATCTAGTTTTAGGAAGAATGTAACAGCTTTCCTAGATTTTATTCTGATTCACAGATGGGCTGGTGTTGTAGGTATGGTGTGGTGATGTGTTTTTTTTTCAACCAGAGACTGAACTAAAAATTCCATCAACTGTACATAGGCTCCACAAATAGCTTCCATTTTCACTCGTACACTCAAAGAAAAAAATAATCAATACTGTTGAAGGGTCTCCCCTTTTTACACAAATGGACTCACCCAAGGTATACATATACTACTAGCAGTGAATACGTCAGACAGTCAGTGAGTAGTAATAGTGCAGAGATGGTCGGTAGAATAATGTAGTGACAAGAGTCACAGTCATATAGACTCAGTAAGAAGTCATACAGCGATACGTCGATACCAAAGACCATATATATATTTTCTTACTAACACGCATTCCTGGAACTATTAACCTGTATTACCAGTTTGTATTATTACGTTAATACATTTATTTCCTGTATTCATTCTTGGCGTTTGTTATTATTTGATACCGGATTTCATCCCAGAATCCACAACAACTTGGCGACGAGGATATCGAACTCACACAAGAGGAAGAAGAAAAAAACAATTCTCTTTCGTTGTCCACAACAACTTGGCAACAAGGAATTTGAACTCACACGGGGAAGGAAAAAGAAAAAGGAAAGAAAAATTCTCTCTTGCCGACTACAACAACTTGGTGACAAGAAATTGGGACCTACACAGAAAGAAAAAATTTCTTTCTTCTCACCACATCAGCTTGGGTGACAAGAAAATTGCACTTCTCGGAGACTCAAAAGAAAAAATTGCCATTTTTTGCCAGTATCCACAACAACTTGGTGATGAAGATTTACGAGGATTAAAATACAGAAAATCGAGTTTTTCATAAGACTCTTATCATGGAGGATTTTAAAAGTATTTTAGTAGAACTTGTAAAATACCAAAATGAACAGCAATTACAACTCCAAGAAAGACAAAATGAACAGCAATTACAATTCCAAGAAAGAATGGAAGAGAAGTGGCAAAAGCAATTACTACAAATGCAGAAGGAAAATCAAGAAAGACAAATGCAAAATGAAGAAAGACAAATGCAACTCCAGGAATTAATATTAAAGATAATGGGTAACAAACAACAAAATATCAAAAAAGAGGCGACTTTTTCCCAAGATACAGTGTGAAATATGATAAAAACATTCAATTACTCCCGAGAAGAGGATAAAAATTTCGGGGACTATTTCCAACATTATGAAGACATCTACAACATCGATTGTCAAAACTGGACAGAAGCAAAGAACGTCTGTTACTCAGAAAATTAGGAACTGAAGAATACACAAAATTTGTGGATTACATCTTGCCAAAAAAGACAAACTAGTTAACGTTTGACGAAACAGTTACATGCCTTACAGAGCTTTTCAGTCTAAAGACGTCACTATTTCACAACAGGTGGAAATGTCTTAACCTTGTAAAGGACGAAAATCAGGACTATTCCACGTTTGCTGCAATCGTGAACAAACATTGCGAAGACTTCAAGTTGGCAGAATTAACACCAGACAATTTCAAGTGTCTTATTTTTGTACAAGAGTTAGTCTCAGCTAAGGATAGAGAAATGTGCAAAAGAATGCTTTCAAAACTGCAAAATGAGCCTGGATTATCACTACAAAAATTATCAGAAGACTGCCAAAAATGCCTGAGTATAAAGAAAGACTCGAAGGATATCGAGGAGTCAGGAGTAGCACATATACGTAAGTTGAACAAAAGTTTACGTTTTTCACCCTCCCTGGAAAGATAACAAAAATTATATAATAATGAAAAAAGATTTTCACCCTCCCCTGAAAGAAAACAAAAATTATATAATAATGAAAAAAGTACAACATATAGGACAAATTATGACAAAAATCTAAGCAAATATAAGCCCCCACCATCTGCATGTTATTGATGTGGAGGACTACACTGGAATAAGGATTGTCGTTTTTAAATATAAAAAATGTCTAGCGTGTGGAAAAATGGGTCACAAGGAATCCCAATGTAGGAACAAAAAATTTACTAGTAAGATAAGAGCTACTAGAATGCACGACGAAGACAATATTAATATAAGAAAATATGTGGAACTTGAAATTTTAAATAAAAAGATAAAATTACAACTAGACACAAGTTCGGATTTAACGATAATTAACCTACAGACATGGAGAAAGCTTAATAGATCGACCATGATACATACACAGAAAATTGCTAAGTCAGTTACAGAGAAATGTATAAAATTCAAAGGAGAAGTGATCTTAAATGTGAAATTCCATGGAAAACAAAAAAACTCAAGATATTCATAATGAAAGATACAGAAAATCTGGTGGACACAGACTGGATACAAAAGTTTGACATATGGGATTTACTTATCAGTTCTTTTTGTAAGAAGATAAAGTGCGAATCATCAGAAGCGACAAAGTTAAAGGAAGAATTACATAATCAATGTCCCAAAGTATTCTCGAGCAGTTTGGGATGAGGTAACAAGATTGCCGCTAGAATTGAATTAAAAGAAAATGTCCAACCAGCAGTAAAAAAGAAGCGAGACATGCCATTTGCCTGCAGAATATGGTCTGTGTGTGATAAGTTATTGTCAAACAAGAACAAAAACCGGCATACACCTATAGTACTGAAGAAATCATTCGAACCTGGTACAATAATTAACAGACTAGGAAATGTGATGTACACAGTACAAGGCGAAAAGTCTACCCACAGAAGATATATTGACCAAATACAAAATGAGATTCAAAGACCTCAGGAAGTCACAGAAATTAGAAGGTCAAACAGGAAGAGAAAATCTACCGAACCTCTGATTATTGACCATAAGAGAGAAAATATACTAACTCCCCCTAAAAGGGATTTAACGAGAGGGGTCTCCCCTTTTTACACAAATGGACTCACCCAAGGTTTACATATATTACTACCAGTGAATACATCGGACAGTCAGTGAGTAGTAATAGTGCAGAGATGGTCGGTAGAATAACGTAGCGGCAAGAGTCACAGTCACATAGATTCAGTACAGCGATACGTCGATACCAAAGACTATATATATATTTTCTTACTAACATGCATTCCTGGAACTACTAACCTGTATTACCAGTTTGTATTATTACGTAAATACATTTATTTCCAATATTCATTCTTGGCGTTTGTTATTATTGGTACCGGATTTCATCCTGGAATCCACAACAAATACAATCCAAAAATTCCACCCAATAGAACCCACTCCCTCCTAAAGAAACAAAATAAAAGCTGGAGCCGATCTGAGCCTAAGAAAGGCCCATTGTAGCCAAGATTCACAACACTTGTCAGAAAGTGACTCCCATCTCCAAAAGCCATTGCCACAGTAAGTCACAACCCATCCTCCTTCCCCTACCATACGACTCTGTAGATGTCTTTTACAACTCCACTTATTTCCTTCTTTCAATGAAAGACACTTACACCGATGTACCATTTTTGTATTTTATGTTAATACAATTGTTTATTTCTTTAAACCCCCATTGTTTCTTCATGTTCTGCCACCATATGCTTAATAACATTGTGTTATATTTGATTTATCCCTACTTTCCCAGATTCTAAAAATATCTCTTGAACAGCATATAATGTGCCAACAATTTGGTGGTTCACCAATATAAAGGATAAAGTTCGATATTTTCAATAATGTAGCAGAATGAATAGCATGAGAAAATTAAATTTATAAATTATAAATTTTATCTCCTTATAAATTATAATTTATTTATTTTTGTCACTGTGAGTATGCAATGCACAATGAAGTTGGACAGCAGTTCCCAGGTGCACCAAAACACACACATACAAAAAAAATCATATACTGCAGTACTGATTTAAACAAGCATATGTAGGTTATTAGATGAAGAAAATACATTGAAAATTGTCAGCATATGGCAGCATTCATTTTATGAAGGGCCCAAGGATAAAAGCTGAACTTCAACCACCTTGTCCAAGAACTAAAACATTGCCTTAAGATTCAAATAAGTGGTACTGGAAATGCAAGAGATCTTTCATTGTTTTCTACTTTGTTGTGACAATGAGAATTATAAATCTAAGGAGAGCAGCAAGCAGCTGATTATCTTGTGGCCACTATCTATATCATCCTTTGGAAGGCTCTCTTGTCTATAAACCCTATTTCCTACACAATTGCATACCCACATACATACCATATTAAAATATGCCCAGACTTTATTTTCTACCCAATAACAGACAATATTACAAATGCCAAAGATCCCACAATACCACACACATCATTTAAATCAAAGTGTCTATTGGTTAGAAATTAACATCACCAAGTGAAATATATGTTCAATCAAAGAAAATTAAAACACTATTTTTCTTGAGCCTACTTTTGGGAAAAATTTCTTATAAAAATACAAAGATTTAAACTTTTAGTGAGCAGAGATGCAACTGTCTGCCCACAGTGAGTGCTGAAAGAAACATGTTGGTGACTTCAAACAAATCATTTTCAATGACAACAAAAATGGTCAGTGAAGTTTTGCTAACAATAAAAGTCTTTTCATAACTGCAGTTTTTTTTCCTGCGGACAAATTATTTAATAGTCTTTTATAAACCACATCTTTTTCTGTGTACCAACTACCCAAAGACTTTTACTCAACTAAAGACTATTTTTACTCCTTTTTACTCCCCTGAATTCATGTACATAGGTTTGTAAATACAAATTGTTTTATAGGCATACCCATTTTTTCTTTATTCCTATTTTTATTATTGTTTGGAATTCAGATATTTAGTTTTTTAATATAACAAAACCGGGATGACTGAATTTCCTACATATTTTTTTAATACTGGCTCATCCTGTGAAATGAGATGATTTACTTTTTTAAATAGATTTTGGTTCACAATAGCATGGTTGAATCCTATATATATCTTTTTTCAAAAATTATATAGTATATAAATTGATTCAACCAAAGGTCATCACAAAGTCACATACAGACAAACTACAAATCAGAAATATACTTTATAATTTTAAAGCCTTCCTTCTTTAAATGTCTATTGGAACTCTGGGTTATTGCTATCAAAATGTGAATATTCTCTGTGCATAATTCTCAAATAGTTTCACTTGACAGAACAGGCTGTGCACGTGGATCAGGTCTACATATTGTTGCATAGGCTACTACTGATTGTAGTTAGCTTTGTTTCAATGATTGAGTGAAGGAGTCTATTGGTACCCCTTTAGGGAAAAAGAGAATGTGATGTTTTGGCCAACAACAGGCAAGAGAAAGAAAGAGCAAATGAGCCTTTGCATACCCAAAATGAAGAATAAAACATTGTCAAACAAAATTTGAATATAATTTAATAACAACAATGGTGAAAATTAAGTGAAAAGGCATTTTTAGAAGTCTTAAAGAAAGTTTTTAAAGCATCTAGAGAAATAAAGTTTGGGAAAACAAATGTTTGTGTATGTATGGATGTGTGAGTGTATGTAATATATATAGGTGCAAAGATATGTATGTATATGTCGATTTACTAAGCATAGCTTAGATGTGGCACAAGGCCAAAAAGTATGGAGCACCCAGTGAGGAACAAACACGCTACTCAGTCATAACTGAGCTAGCAAGACAAGCTTGCTAACCATTACACTACCTCAAGGTGCCCAGATATGTATGTATATGAGTGTATGTGCATTATGGATGTAAGTAACAGTTTCTTTTTCTGTGGTCAACGTAGTTGATGTCTGGGCAAGTATTTTATCTCACTTAGGTTGATCTCTGTGTATAGTGTAACTGCCCAAATGAGAAGGCTTTCTTTGTGTGTTGTGTGTAAGTGAATGCACTCTGTGTCTTCCTGCGTGTGCTTGCTGTGGGTACTCTTGTGTATGCTTGCTGTTAGTACTCTTGGTGTGTTCTTTTATAGGCTGGAGGTAGGCTCCAAATGAAAGCCAAAATTTAATAATATGTGTTCCCTTTAGTTGAGAAAGGTCACAGAATGTACTTGTTAATACATTTGCATGAGGTGACACCAGGTTTGCTTTTACAATACTGTTTGTAGACTTGCTGAAATTGTAATGTAAAGGTACTTTTAAAATGTATTTTTATTTATTTGTGTATATTTTCAAAGTTCTAAACATATTGCCAAATAGTCGGTTATTTTTCACACTTACTAAGACTTTCCCATTTTATTTTTATATCTTTGTTTCACAAATTTAATGAACAAATTAATTCTGTTAAAATATTTTAAAGAAGGCTTTTTATTGAGAAACTGTAAATAGAAGTGTAAATAGACTTAAAATATAGGTTTAAAAACGTCTAGCTTCAAAAGGTGGAGTAATGGATAGCGGCTCTGATTGAGGAATCTGAGAGCTGGGTTTGAATTCCACTTACATGAAAATACCCTTAGGAAAGATATGAATCGATCTCTCCTCCCTCTAGCTATGGGTAAATATGGGTCATATAGCCTTGTTTCGCAACTAGTCTTAGAGAAGGACAATTCTGAATTCAAAACTGTCAAGTGGTCAGTGACTAAATTGGCTCCTCAATTGGTCTGGTTAAAGAGGGTAAGTAGAATCTCAGCAGCACAAAAAACATGAGCTGTTAAAGGGGGGATGAACTCCTCAAAATCAATGGCCACCCACCAACTATGTTTTTAAATAGCCTCACCAACCTGCAATTGGCCAAGCATGGTGAGTACAACTACATCCCTGAAGACATAATCAATCAGGGAGGGTTTTCTCCAATAGGAGTGAGAAGGCCCTAGATTTCTGTTTGGGACTTAAAAAAATATCTGATAATTCAAAGTTACTCAATAGATATTCTTTCTTTCAAAAACATTCCCAATTTATAACTTCATTCATTTAAAAAATAAGAAAAATCTAAAATTTAAAAAATCTTGATTTCAGTAAAAGAGAAAGAAAAAAGAATGAATTTGGCTATAAAGTAAGCAAGGTATGTAATTCAGCAAGACTTACCTAAAAAAGAAGTACATCCATTATCAATAACATGTCTGTGTTAAGAGATTGAGTCTATAACAAAATTTTCATGTCAATTTTTTAGAAATTTTTTTCTGCCAAAATTATTCTCACCTTCATCTTCTGCAAATATAGGCTTAAGTGAGACAGCAAAAAGAATTGATAACACAAAATAGAGGAATAGGAAGATGATGATGGAATGCAGCTTCCTGAAAATTTTGAATTTAAAAATTGCTTCTAATATTAGACTAAGGAGAAAAAAAGTTCACATGTGCACATTATGTTCCTTGCACAATGGCTCAATAATTATATTTATATTATATATAAAAGAGGGATTGATGGCCAAATACAGAATTATTAAACTACTTGACTTGGCAACCAACAAGGAAAGTAAACTTATTTGCAGTTCCTTGTCAGTTGTTTTTAATAAAACCTGTGTAAAAGATGTTGCATGTTGACAGCTGTAAATGAACTCAGCTCAGTTTTTTCTCTTGGTTGGTGATTGCAAATTGTTTTGAATCAGAAATGAAAAGACTCCAATACAGAGAATTTTAACTTAACTATTTTATTAATGTTGACATGTACTAACTATCCAGTGGGGGTCATCTAACACTTTTGCCCCACCTCTGACGTCTTACTCTCTGGGTTGAGGTATCTACTCCGTCCTAACCAAACTTAAGGGAGTGGCCGTAGGTCCCCTGAGCATCCGTAGATTATTCGACCGGCCTGCTGGTTTAATCCTGCTTCCTGCCTATGTTGTAATTTGTTTGATCTAGAAAGCAGAAGTGATGTTCATCCGTTCACGGTCGACTGAAGATGTAGACATGCCTGGAGAGTCTGTGCTAAGAAATTTAGAATGCAGCAAAAAAAATTAATATCTGCAGAAAGCCGGACAAACAACTATTCAATGGTTGAATTGTTAATGTCTTTTATATAGCAGAAAAGAATAGTATAGAAAAGAAACAGGTTACAGAAAAGAAAAGTATTTGACGTAAAAACTCATACACTGGATTCTAGACAGAGAGAGAGTGGGTTGTGATTAGCTTGTTGTTAAATCGTCTCAGAACGATATATGACCCTTGCGATGGGGGAGATAAGATTTCTGTTCGAAACTTATAGTTTATAGTGGCGTTCCTCCTCAGCAGTAGTAACAGTAGTAGTAATATTCATGGTAGCAGAAGCAGCAGTACTTATATCAACAGTACATGTTAGCGGACGCTTCGTTTCAATCTCTGACATCACTTCCTCTTCTCCCCGAGTCTTCAACTCAACTCTCCACTGTTTCTAGCCTAATTCTTGCCCGGGCTAATTCTCTTCTCCAGTCTCGCCAAGAATTTTCTCCCATCTATCATGTAGTGCTGCTGACCCGTAACAGTCGATGTAGGTGCCCATGCACATGATGGTACGCATGCAACATCAACGCGTCGACCGATCGCAGCCTCTCCCGTCTCTCTCTTCCATCTGCCACTTTTCCAGCATAACTACGCATTTATATAGAAAAACCCAGCTGGTCATAACTGACCCTTGGCCCCACCACCTCGCACACGATCATCACAAGGTTCTGGCTGCTTCAACCAAAATCATGTGAATTCTAAAGGTCCTTCTTGCTTACTCAGCTCTATTCCAAGTTTTAACCGATAAAAATTATTTCAACTATTTCCATTGTCTTCGAATGACCCAAATCCCACTGAGTACAACTTCTGCCCTAGATCAGATTTCCCATCAGTAAACAAAATGCTCTGATCTAATTTCGCTACTCAGATATACTCCAGTTTAATAAAAAAATATACATGTTGTGTGTGTGTTTCCCAGACTCTCTGTCACATTATTTCCGCTTCACTGGGGAGCTGTTTCAGACACAAAAGAGAACATGTCTATATTGCTTGACAGTTAAGTCTTGATTCCCTGAAAAACCTCTATCATTCCCACACTAACTCAGCCAATCAAAATTGACTTCCGTATTATGTCTTACATTTGACCCCAAAGGTCAACCTCTGAAATACACTACCCCCTAAAATAATAGTCTGCTAAACTATTATTTAAGAAAGGACTGCTGCCTAAATACACACACACACACACACACACACACATATATATATAAGATAATAAAGAATTGAGTATCTTATCACTCTTACTGACTGAGGATTGAGACAACAGCATCAACATCTAAGCGTCCACATGAAACTTTAAGTCACAGAAAGCAGTAACATATGAATAGTGCTTTACTTATATATGTATATATATATAATATCAGTAGTAGTAGTAATCTTATAAGTCGTTTCCGAAAACCTTTGCTTTCTTGATTTGCAAATAATCAAATCAATATTGAAGGAAAAGAAGGTATAAAAAAAAGAAAGAGCCAAGAACATGAACGCCTGTCGAAAACAATCGTTCAGCATGCAGGTCCAAAGCCCAAAGAAAAAAACCCCGATACGAGTACGCAACTAACTAAATAAAGTGCTCAATACAGTAAGTAGAGCAGACCTAGGTAAACCTAGAGAACCAGACAAACCTACCAAGGTTTCACCACTTAGGTGAAACCTTGGTAGGTTTGTCTGGCTCTCTAGGTTTAGCTATATATATATAATATATATATATATATATATATATATTCTGTTACGCCCGGGGTTTCGTTGGGACTACGATAACCAGGACGCAACGAGAAAATTAAAAAAAAATAAATGAGAGACCCCAAGGTTCGATATAAAAATAAAGAAAAGAACGTTGGGAGGGGAATTCTCCAATTCCGGACATCGGTAAATGCAGAGAGAAAATGAACCATATGCAGACATAGAACGATAGAAGACAACACGAGAATATATAATACAAAAGTTTTATTTATAAAATATACAGAGTGTGAAAGTAAGAAAAAGAAAAGGAAAACTAAATAACATGGGGAGTTAAGTTACCTTAACTGATACTAATGCGGCGAAATACATATGAATACAGAGATAGCAGATCATAAGTTATAGAAAAACATGCAGAAACTTACATATGGTTGGAATCGACGTCGATTGACTATTATCAAGGATATTCATAAAAGGATGGGATTGACAATGTTCTAATTATGGATTTTTGATTGACGATATCCAATCGGTGTTGATGGCGAGAAGAACACACAAAAAATCACGGGAATGTAGCCGACTTTGGTTGACGATGTTGTTCTAGGTTCTCTCGTCGGTCCTTTGGTTTTTGGTGGCATCTAATTCTTCTAATGGCGAACAGCTAAGATTGGTTTTGGTGACATCCACTTCCTCCGAGGGTCAGCAACTAAGTGAGATTGTTGCCACCTCAACACGTGCGAAACGAAAACTGCTATCAGTTGAGTCGCGTGTTGGCCCACAAAAAAAAGGTGTGCGTGTCTTTCATGGACCCTGTTTAATGTCACTCGCCCCTATCTGCCAAACAGCGTTTGTTTGGCCTACGATATGGACACTGTTAAATGTCATTCGCACCTATCTGTCAAACAGCGTTTGTTTTGCCTACGATCAGAGACAGATAGGAGATGGGAGGAGGAGGTAAGGTTCCTTTCCGAGAACTGGCCCTGACTTATCTGGGCATAAAAAAAATATATCCCACAATCTGCATATTCAAGAAATAAGGAGGTTATCAAGATTCATATGTTTCGTCGCAAATACACAATGTACTAAAAACATGCCTATAAAATCTGAGGTGACCGTACAACTATTGGGCTAACGTAACAATATATATATATATATAAATATATATATATATATATATATATATATATATATATACCGCTTGACTTGATCCCTTTTTAAAATTCAAATTTCTTCAAAAAGGAAAAGTTTTCCAAAGACTTGAAGGTTATTTTCATGAAGAGCAGATCAAACTACATCAGAAAAATATGTTTTTTTGTAAGAGGTACTTGTATCAATTTTACAAATAATAAGTTAATTTAGAATTGGTGATCAGTTGAATTGCTGTGGTTGTAATTTACCAAGGATAAATTACAAGTGGTTGAAGAAGGAATGTGAGTTACAGGTGTGAATTTATATCTGGTGTTGGATGGAATAAGAATTAACTTGAAAATTTGATATGAAAAGGCTAGAAAGCTTTTGTAAATAATTTGGATTTTACAAGCTTACCAGAAATACTCTGATGTCTATTTTTATAGTATTTTTGGAGAAAGAAAAAGCATTTAATTACAATAAAATGAATTAGTACCTGGAATTGTCAGTTTGAACTTGTGAATTTATGGAGGTGTACCCATAAACTATGGTATCATCTGCATAGATATTTACTAATAATCTGAGAATGTTCTTAAGCAGATCATTAATATAAAGAAAGAAAGTAAGACCAAGGAGTGATACTTAGGGATACTTTCATTGATCTAATGGGCTTCAAGAGGAACTTTCATAGACCTACATGATAAATAGGACTTGATAACTGCAGGGACTTTTCCAGCGATCCTATAGCCAGAGAATTTATGTAGCAACCTTCTATGTTACACCTTATCAAAGGCATTTGAGGTGTCAAATGATTGTTCAAATATCAAAAAAGATACCAGTTGTCTTAGATGGTGCTGAAAAGTTCTTGTGATAATAGTTTGTGATTCATTTTAAATAATGAGAAAATAATTATTTTTAGTAACCTTGTAAGATTGTAGTAAGTCTCATGGTATAAAATTGTCTTTAATCTTAATAGTATATATACATCCTTAGAAAATATGTTAATAAGAGCAGTAGTTAATTTTTAAAAAATATGTAAATATGGGAAAGAATGAAATTATCCTTACAAGAAATCAAATGATAAACATGAAAGATATTCAATAGAACCTCTTTGCACAATCCAACTGATTTCTTTAAGATCTGATACTGCACTTGAATCAGGGAAGTGCTCTAATTTGTTGAAAATAAAGATCCTCTTTTCCATCAAATAGCCAAAGAATCCCAAGCACAATTGATCTTTGAAGCATATATGTTAGGGAAAACTATGAGTAGAAAGTAGAAAAACTTTTTATGTGCCATATTTCATCCTTTAGGACTTCATCGGACTAATGTGGTTTATGGTGATGTGACTACATATGTGTATGAAGGAGAGAGACACTGAAAATTAAAAAAATTTAAAAAAAAATATATTTTGGGTTTATAGTCCAGCTGATTTAATTTCCTTTTCTTTTTGTTTATATTTTTAACACTTTTGCCATTAAATATCCAACATTGTGATAATAGAAGATCTGCCAAGAAAGGTGAAATGTAAGAACCTGGGAATAAATTTACTGTGAATGATCTAGCAATTAAAGCACTTTCTATACATTCTCATCTTATTAAATTACTTTCTCTTTTAATAGGGTAGCATTTTTTAAATCAAAATTATGGTCACACTCATTATGGTGAGTATTGCATGTGTTGTTTTGTAAAAGATCCCTTTTGTGGTCATATAAACTTTTATTTAAATTCTTCGAGGTTTCTCCTATGTATTCTTTGTGGCAATTATTACAGTAGATAGAGTAAATTATAAGCATATATGTATACATTTTGGAAGCTGTGTGTATATAATATAGTGCAGTGAAGTGCACTGATTCTACAAGTAATCAGATATCATTTGGAGAGATGTTATGTGCCATACTGTCTCAATAGCTGTCCACACCTATTTGTAAGTGCAGGATCTTGTGTGCAAATAGACCTCTACATTATTTACATTGTTTGACCGTTACCATCATCTGTATTGCCATATTCAGGATGTTTCAGCTATCGTACAGTGTCTGGCCTTCTTCTTGATTGGAATTTCAAACTGAAAAATTGTTCTAGTTCCACATGCCATGCCTTTTCAAGATGTTATCTTCCTTTAACTCAACTCTCCAAGTTTTTGTTTACCAGTAGCCAGGTAGACAACTCACTGGATCCAACAAATGCTTTTATCCACTGGGCCATGTGTCCTTGAGGACATCAGTGTATAAATTTTTGGACTTATAAATTTAAAGTCACAGTAACAATTTTTTTACCAGAGCTTATATTGCAATTTTGATGTTATCATTGCTTTTTTTCTAGCACTCCATATTACTGGTCTCATATTGTGATCATTTCTATGCTTGGCCAGCTTTGGAGATTTTTGTATTTTCCAGTGATGTAATAATTTCAACATTTCAATAATAATTTCAACCTCATCCCACAGGGGGCAGTGATCTCTCTTTCCCCTCCATATGTGACGCCCATCATCCTTGGTCACGACGCCAATATGTGACGCCTGACTCCTTCTGCGGCGCGATCCTGCAGTCACGGCACCATATATGTGACGCCCGTCCTTGGTCACGACGCCAATATGTGACGCCCGACCCCTCGGCGGCGGGATCCTGCAGTCACAACACCACTCGTGACCCCTGACTCTCTCTGGTGCAGTCCTGCAGTCTCGACACCACCTGTGCCGGGCTAACCCTGGGACATCGGTTGAAGTCTTGTTGGGTTCTAGTACCAACTTGTACTCGGCTCGCTTCCAACGCCTGGTCACTGAAGCAACTGCTTTGATCTCGATTCAACCCACCCACATTGTGATTTGATCTTAGGTTGACAAGATCAATCAAACATCGGGCTGTAGTGACAGCTGAATCCGGGTCAAGGTGATACTGCACAATAAATGTAGAAAAAAAAAACAAAAGCACAAACAACAACTTCAAGGCGAGCGACTGGTTAGGAATAGTGATTAATTTTATGTCGGTTTGTGGAGTTACAGGAGTGCGTCTCTCTCTTTCTCTCCCAGCCTGAAAAAATGTGGATTGTAACACTTTTGCGTTCTTAGCTAGCTCTGGATATCTGGGTAGTTTTTCAATAAAGTCGGCCCTAGTGGAAAATATAAGTCATGCTTATGTAACCTATGATGCTATAGATAGGATTTATTAAATGTCAGTTTTCTTTCTAATAATTACATACATAATATGCCAAGTAATTTGGAAAGTAGAGGAAAAACAAAAAATACAATAATTCTGGTTTTATCTTCACATGGACTCACAGGTTTTCAACATTTTTTTTGTTGTTATAATACCTTGACTCTCCCACTCACCTTACTTGTGTTTTTTAAGAAACCAAATTTGATGATTATGTTGTGAATTTCCTAAATTTTATATTAACTATTTTATCAATTTTTGCCAATTTGTCTCTCTATATTGAAAATATGGGGGCAGATTTTCAGAGTTTAGGCAAGCATTCCTGATGAGATAATGCTGTTCTCTCTCTCACAACTCATTTTAATGGTAAATGATTATTCAAATTCTTAGTCCTATATTTTAAAAACTTCAATATTTAACAGTTGAGGACATACAGTCCAAATTTATTAAGGAAAAATCTATTTCCTTGCTTTTGTAATGTTCATACACTTTTTGAATCTATCCAAATAGCTCTTTCACTAGAATTAAAAAAACATAGCATTTCTAAAGTAGTGAATGAAATTAAAATATGGAATAAAATAACAAGCAAGCAACAAAAACTATAGCAACAAAAAGCCAAGTTATTTCAGGAACATAAACTAAGCATCAAATTTTACAAGAACAAGATTAAATGCTTAGAGAAAGAGCTCTTCATAGTTGCTAAGTTTAGCTTAATAGAGCTAAAGGACAAATGGATAAAATATAGACAGGAAGATTGTGTTGCATCAATCTTCTAATGAGGCAGGGCTTGCTGACCTAGTTTAAACCATGAATATGTATTTGAAATCCTGCCATTTTTATGTTTACTAAACTTAATACAGAGTAGGAGGGATGGTGAAAAGACAAGGCTAAGAGCTACAAAGGATGGGAAGTTCTGGAGAGTCGTGATTGCACACTTCCTGAAAAGACATGGCACATAGAAGACCTTAATACAGTGCAAAACACAATAGAGGAAATGTGGGTAGGAAGATTGTGTTGCACCAATCTTTCAAGTGGATTTTGTAGGGGAAAAAATCAGCATTCAAAGTCCTAGCTTTTGTCTGGTTTTGAACATCAACTATTATGGCAAGTGAGAAAATACACTAAGCAACTCAATATAGAGAAAAAAAATCATTCTATTTCTTCTTCTGTTCATAAAATCTAAGTTGTCCTTGTGCTATATATAAATAATAATGGTTACCTCACCATGAAGCAATAGTTACTACAGTAGTTTAACAGCCCATTACTTCTATAGTGAGTTCACAATAAGTTAAGCTTAATGAATTTGAAAAATCCTCTGTGTTTGCAAATAAATCATTGAGCAAAATTCTTAAGATAGATAAATGACATTTTGTAATGATGTTCAAACTAGATATTTTTACAGTGAAAAATATATTCTGGATAGTTCTTTATTACAACAAGAAAAGTTGTTGGATTAAATTTTTGCCTTATCAATATTTTTTCTGGCAAAAGTTGTTCCCACAATTCTGTTATAAATTATGGGTAGGTCTATTGTATTATTCTAATGGTTATTGGGGCCATTGGGTAGAAATAATTGGGGATCTGAAAAATATCATGGAAAATAAAGAAAACAGCATTAGCTTACAACAATAAATCCAAAAACTGTAAACTCTGTCTGGAGGAAAAAATAGCTATAATTACCTCCCCAGACCAATACAAATTACTAAATAAACTATCAGAACTGATTTGAAAATGCAGATACAAAAAAACAAATTTTACTATGTCACTTAAAAATTAAAAATGAAAAACAAAAAGAAGAAAATAATAAATGTGTAAAATAATTCAAATCAGTAAATAAGTAAACAAATTAAGTAAATAATAAACAAATTAACAAACTAAAAATTCACATATAAACACAAGTAAATGTAATATTGAACAATAATAAATTAATCAATAATAATGAGTAAAAAAGTTAACACTATAAAATAGCCACAAAACTGCATTCATATGCACAATTATTTTTACCCAGTAGCCCCTAGAAAAATTTGAAACATAACCTTTATTGTCCACCCAATAATCATTAGAATAGCCATAATATACGGTTGACCAGCACATATAAATTTACCTGAAGATTGTGTTTAAACATGAAACTGTCACCACTTTTATATTTACATATGCTATATCCTTGATATTGATCATTTTAGCCCATAAATATAGCATACCTTCTATATAATAAATGTGAATGTCAGTGTGTCATACATTTTCAACTTTACTCCTAGAGGCCGTAGTCTAACATAATATACCATTTTGGCATCAGGCCAATTCCATGAGCAAAATAAAAACATTCTGGGCCAGACCTAGACCTGCAATTCTGAGATTTTGGATTCTCAAATTTTCATTGCTGTAATTATTTTTGGATTCTGCCATGTTGGCTTCTACTGATAAAACAATTAAGGGGACACAACTCTCTAACTTTTAATAGCTTCTGTTCAAATGAAAAAATTACTGTTCTCAAATTAGTGTCACAAAATAAAATTGTCTGTGTTTTCAACTTTACTCCAAGAAGCCATAGCCCAACATATACCATTTTGGAAATCAGATCAACTTCATGAACAAATTAAAAACATTCTGGACCACATCCTGACCTGCAATCCTGAAATTTGGGATTCTCAAGTTTTCATTACTGTGATTGTTTTTGCCGATTTTTCTTTTTTTTATGTGATATTTTGTGACAAATTTTTTTGTACAATAACAATTTTTATAATTTGGAAATAATTGAAATTAATTGCAAAATCCAGCAAAAGTCACTCACAAAATAAATAAATTGTTTGTATAGAAAGTAAGGATCTACGTACATAAAATTGTTTTTAAATTAAGTGGCAGCAGAAGAATTATTGTTTAACTTTTAAAAGGTAAGTTTAAATATTAATGCAATATGTAAATGCAGGGATCAATTTTGAGTTCTTTTGTAGTTTATTATTGTCTATTGCATCTACTCCCTATCTATTGTGATGAAGGCACTCCGCAGGAGCTAGTTTAAATGCCACCTGATGGTAAAGCTATATTTTTATCATTCATATATATTATATATATATATATATACGTGCGTGTGTGTGTGTGCACAATTGCATGCTATCAATATTTAAAAGACATGCAAAAAAAATGTCTAATTTTAAAATTTTACTCTCCTGCTGACAAATTTAAGTTACAAACTTTGATAATACAACAAACCTTTCTGTAAATTCCAATTTTGAACATTATGCCAATTCAGAAGTTCAACTGTTCCTAAATATGCAGCTTTACCATAACTGATCAAAGTAACTCTGTAATTGAAACAATTGTTTCTACTGTTAAAGTATTACTCATCATTGTGGCTTTCAAAAATAACTGTTATAGATCTTTAGCATTCTGCTTCTATTTGATTGTAATATTATTTTTGATTCAGCAAATACTATTGGTCAAAAAAGATTTCAATGTATTTTCTATGTGATAGTTTCTTTCGATGGCAAATTTTGTACAAAAAGTAAATCACAGAAACTTCTATTTAAGTCTGATTTCTGATTGGTTAACAAATATTAACGAAATACATTTCACCTGTTTTCAACTACGTCCGAATCAAATCAAAGTAATTTCTGATCAGAGTTAAAACACAAGTTGCGCCAAGAAATTTGGAGCCTATCACGTGATTCACATTAATTATAAATTATACTTGGACAAATCTTCACCATTTCT
The DNA here is from genome assembly GCA_964036315.1 of Acanthosepion esculentum. Lineage (NCBI taxonomy): Eukaryota > Metazoa > Mollusca > Cephalopoda > Sepiida > Sepiidae > Acanthosepion > Acanthosepion esculentum. Next base: position 116,322,861 of record OZ038478.1, read on the forward strand.
CTTTCTCAATGTAGCTCTGTGGAGAGATCACGTTTGTCCCTTAGGGGAAAATGCTATGAAATGTCATGACACACACACACACGAACATCAACTCCTTCAACCACAAGGACAGAAACATATAAACATTGTGAGTAATAAACTGTTTACAAGTAACAATATATCTTACTAAATTTCTCCAAACTCATACACCTTTTAATACACTTCAGTTTATCAACAGGAACATTTTCCTCACTCAAAATTCCAAGGACAAGTAAATTTCAGCATTTCAAACACAACTGAATTACTGTTTTGTACGATTGTTGTTATGCATATATAAATTCCATTTACATATGCAACTCTTCTTGAATGTTATTCTTGTTTGCTTATTCCTTGTTAGCACATTTGTAAAGTAAAAATAGTATGGATTGATTTGAGGCCATTCAACCTGTTACAGATATCTAAGCTCTGAATGTATCCTAAAGAAAAAAAAAAAAAGTCACCATTGTTAAAATTCTTTTTTTTTTTTTTAATATCCATTTCATTTTTTTTAAAAAGTTTGTTAAATATTTACTGTAACTGTTATTAACTACTTTATACTAATGTTAATTGTTTAGACTGAATGACAAAACTTAAAAATGCTAAGTTGTACATGTTAAAAGAAGCAAACAATCAACAAGCTTTATTGGTGAGAGAACACACCAAATGAAGAAATATATAAAGATTTATAACTATTTTTAATATCAACCAAGAAAGTTGAAATAACTTGTGTAAATAAATATTTTTTGTTTGAATTTTCTTTAAACAAACAAGGCAGCATCAAAGATGATGTAAGTACAGTTACATAATATAGCTTTATTATTATAACACTGAGAGATTGAACAAAAACCAGGTATCTATCCTATTTCTAATTAGAGATCTTGTAATTACATCCTCCTCAGTATAGTCTATTATGTAAAGAAACATTAAAATCAACTACACTTTAATGAAATATTCAGAACATAATATATTTTTGAGAATTGGTTTCCTATGATTGTTGTTTTTTTTTTAAAGGCTGATCAACTTTTTGCAGGTTATTTGAAGCCAGAAAGTATTTTTAGATTGTAATAATGATTTACTGATACAAGTCCTACTAATTAACCCATAACAAGAGGAAGAAGTGGTGGATGTATACCTTTCCAAAGGTATTTGTGTCTAAGTGTATATAACAAACCTGACTGGAATTGGAACTACTCTCCTATTCTCAATTTTGAGTTGTTATCCATTACACCACCTGTACATCCAAGCTTAAAGCACCTGGTATTCCCAAGTGGTCACCAATCTAGGTACAATGTTGCTTAACTTTGGTGAATGTACAAGAACTGGTGTTTCAATATGATATAGCTATAAGTCTGTCAGTTTTCTAGGAGATGATCAACAACAAATATGAAGGTTAGAGGTCAGAAACAACCCCACCCCACACAAAGGTATTTTCAGTTGAGTCACCACAAAAATATTTGTTTGAAAAAGAGCAGAGTATACTAGGTAAAAAATATAGAGGCACTTAAGTTCACAACTAATGAGGGTGCTCTAGGAATATGGCTTTATACCAAACTTTATTTAATTCATGTTGAAAATGGACAAACTGCCCTTGTTCAGTTTTGATTTGATAATCACATGCTTAGAATTAAGTGTATATAATGCTATTTATTCTAATGCCAAAACATTTAAGTCTATATTTTCTCCAACAGATTCAATTCTTTTTTTACATGAAGTTAGAAGATGGAAACAATTTTTCAGAAGAAAACATTCTTAATGCCAGGCAAACTATGAGCTTGATCAAATAAGTGATTCTACAGTTCTAACTTTGATTAGATCTCGTGGTTGGCATTCGTACAAGCTAGTGATTTTGATCCTTGTTAGGTGTTCTGTAATTATGACTGTGCTTGTCTTAGCTTAGTTCAACATAACAAAAACTAACCTACTTAACTAATGTTAATATTGTTTTGACACTGAAGCTGTGGTGTAAAATTGTTATATGAAATACCAGGTGATGATATTTAAACAAAATCGAATTGTTGTTGTTCCTTAACCAATTTTTTTTGGAATTAATTTAATGAAGGTCAAGATTGTAATGTTGCTAGTTGTTCCATTTAGCAAACACAAGGAAATTTTTAACACCTAAAATTTCAAAGAAATTCAATAAAAAATAATAGTTCAAATCTTTTTCAAATTACTCATATGTCTTATTTAATGCTGCTGTAGCTGTCAAGTCTATGCATTATTATGTTGGATATTTTTGCACAAATTTTAGCCTTTCTGACTTTCAGAATGAGGAAAAGATGCATCAATTGTTTTTACTTTTTTGGTGCCTTGAACATTGATCTGTGAAAGCAACACTTTGAACAAATGATCAAAAGCAAGAGAATCTTTGTTATAAAAAGTATACAATCTTTACTTCTGATTTCAATTGCACAAGAGTATATGTGCACACACATTAAGTCTGGCACAAGATTATGGTAATGCGGTACCCACAAGGATCAAACTCATTACACTACCAAAATAGTCTGCATGACAATATTACTTATGCCATGGGAGAGAAGACCCACTCATTTATACACACACATTTTTAGGATAATAAGTATAAAATTCCTTCAGTGGGCAATATGATAACAAGGTCTATTGACATATCACAAGTGTACAGTAAATTTTTCTTTATTATTTGATAAGCTGAGACTTATGGAATTTTTTTTTTTTCATCATGTCTATACTTTTATTTTAACCCATATCATCATGACATTTTAAACTGATCTCTTTCACATTGTGTTCATTTTCTTGATTTTAGACGTAAACTACATTTCCCTTACATGCTTTTAGTTAAATTTCCACTTTTCAAAATTGTATTTTCAGTACATGGAAAAAAGGTGTCAGTTTAAACCAGAGGTTTCAAACACACAGTTTGCAAACTTTCTGTAGATCATGGGGAACCATTTTCATGACCAATATTTTTCTCAAATTTTAATAAATTTGCCCCCTGCCCCATTCAGTACATTTTCAATAGCAATATTGAGTTTGACCCACACATCAAGCACAGTCAATTTTAAGGTCAGCAGTGTTCCTCTCTAATGAAGTGAAGAAAACTTAACCTCCATATCACCAGCTATACATTACAAGTGGGTACAAATGTACAACAAATTCTTGGTTTCTTTTTTTAATTTCATAAGAAAAAAATTTGATAACTCATTATGGAAAGAAGAAATAAGCATCGGATTAGTATATATATATATATATATATATATATATATATATATATATATATATATATATTTTTACTTAAAAAAAGTCTTGATAAGAATATTAGTAAAATAATCCTGACTTATTTTGAGTAATTATTGGAGGTGAAGGGCAATCAAGATGCAATAACAACTAACTCAGACATGAGGAAATGAAAAGTTTTTTTTCATAAATCCAGCTACATTTACAGAGGCATGAGAGTGTAGCTGAGATGACAGATGACACATACAACAGAAAATGAGGAATTTTTCATAGCTAGAGAAAGAACAGATTTGATAACATATTCAGATAAAGGGATACACAAAGTGACAGATTACCATACACAACAGACAATGAGGATTTGTTTTTCATAAGAGGAGAAATAGATTTGATCCTTACTGAAGGACAGATAACACAAACAGAAAAATCATGTTAGAGGTTTGAGAAAAAATTTGTTAAATGAACTGAAATTGCAAGGAAGAAAGACTTGTTTTTGGTTATTACATAAGTGAAACAAAAAATGTCAACAAAGAAAAAAAATATTGTTGATGAGAACCAAACTTTAAGAAAATTGGGAATATCTGTATTTTGTGACAGAGGTTAATAGGGTTGCCAAATGTCTCCCAAAAGTGGAATTGTCCTACATTTTGAGAATTAAATGAGTTTAAGAAAAAAATAAAAATAGGCAGAAATTTTGCTTTATAAAAATGTACTTAAGAAACATGAATGGCTGAAACATGTACAAAATCTTGACTGACTGACTGCTCCTCTTCCATTTTCACTTTTCCTATCACTCAAAATTACTAAATTGATTTAATTCATCTTTGTGTGTCCATTGACCCTTGGTTGGGAACCTGTCCCAAGAAGCTTCAGGCTCTTTGGTTAGGAACCCATTCACAAGGTTTGTAGCCCTTAGCACGTAATGACCCTTTTGTGTCCTTGCAAACCCTGGTTTAAACAGATGTCAGGAGGATACAAGATTAGACAAATTCTGTAAATACAATCATACTTAACATGTGAAAAACTGGCTTAAGGCAACCATGTTGTTAGACATGGTTAGTGAAGAAAATTAGTAATAATATATTTTCTTTTGAAAAATCCCAACTAGGAAAAAATATCTCCCCCAAAAACAAAAATAAAACTAAATTAAAAGGGAAAAAAATTACAATATTTTAAAGACAAAACCAAGATTATATTTCAAAAACAAATTCCAAATCAAAGTATACGAGTTAAAATCAAATATAAATTAAATCTAAAACAATTTTAAAATAGTATTTATGAGAATTAAAGAAAAATTAATTTTTAAAAGTTTAAAAATAATTTTTTTGAAAATTAAAAAAATAAAATTTACAAAAGTAAAAAAAAAAAAAAAAATTTAATACTTTTTTAAAAAAATTGAATGAAAATATTGGAGAAAAAACATCACACAAACAAAATGAATAAAATAACAAAACACAAAACAATTAAATTTAAAGGTTTATCTAAATATTGCAATCCCAAAATTGATTCATGTCATGGTCTAATACATTGGAGATTAGAGTCTGGCTTTGTGTGTGTCTCCATAACCCATCTTTTTGTACACAAAATTTACAGTAAAAATATTCAGTCCCCCCCACCCCCAGTCATTTTTAATTTTATCAAGCAGCAGATTTCAAATTAGTCTTGTTTAAATTTTTAGAGAGCATTACCAGAAGAAAAAAACAAACAAATGCACACAAAAAAAAAAAAAACACATCAATGTACCAAAATCATAAAAAAAATAATAATAAAAGAAAAAATATAGTTAAAAATTAACATTTTTTTTTTTCATAATCATAAACAGATTTATTGTGAGATTTTTTTCAAAGATTTTCTCACATCAAAGACAACTGCAACTCAGCTCCATGTTTTATGACAAGACTATATTCTAATAGAGTTATAGTATTCATAGCAGGATTTGTATTTTTTACCTTTATTGTTAAAATTTGTTGGGTGTTTTTCATTAACACATTCTCAAAAAAATTTTAAATGGTCTACTATGCAGTATGGTGTGTGTGTGTGTGTGTATATATATATATATATATGTATATATATATGTGTGTAAAATCATCTTAGAATTTTTGTTTAATTGCGATTATAAATGCTTGCCATTGTAAGTATAACTCGCAATACAAAATTTTGCATCTTATCAAAGTTAGAACAATAGGTATTAGAGTATGGATTAAGATCTCTTTTGTTTAGTGTCTTTTTTTTGGTCTCTTCTTTCACCAGTTGTTTTCAGGACTATTCTCTGTTGGAGAATCTTCACTTGTAGCTGGTGGCTGTCGTTCAGTGTTTCTCATGAAGCCATATTTATTTCGGAAACTTCTCAGTGTGATGAAGCCATCTTTTTTGAGTTTGTCTCTGATGACAATGAGAGTTGTGAGAGTATTGCCAGAAGCTAGCATGAATGTAATAACACTCAGGGCAAATACCTGTTTAACAAAAAAAAAAAGAAAAAAAAAAGTCATTGCTGTATGATACATGCATACAAAAGTAATTAGTCCAAAGTAATTCTCAGGATATATTAAGTACTAATATTCAAAATATCAGTAAAATAAAATTTAACCATTTTGTTATTGTACATAGCTATTGAGTAATTTTTTTTCATCTACTTTGTTGTTCTTCATCACAAAAGAAAACAAATAAAAGATTTATAAAAAAAATATTAAACAGTTTATAGATTTAGTGAAAAACAAGCCAGGCAGTAAGTAATTTGTATTCATGTAGACTAGCAGGATCCATGTAAATTACATGGATTTACTAATAAATTTTTTTAATGTTGCACTCTGTACTTTTCGACATATGACCATTCCCAAATAGTTGAAGAAAAGTGACAGTCTCTCTTAAAATACTGAATTGTTAAGTAACTAAATAGGATTTAATTTCTCACTATAAACAACTGCACTTATCTAAGATGATCCCACCCACCAGTTCCAATCCCTCTGTGTTGCACTTTTTTGTTACCCTCTCAGTATCTGTGGTGCAAAGCATGACACACCATACATAAATACAAGCGTATTATATATAGACAATATACAAGTTATTCTAATACTATATATATATATATATATATATATATATATATATATATATATATATATATATATATATATATAGAGAGAGAGAGAGAGAGAGAGAGAGAGAGAGAGAGAGAGAGAGAGAGATATAGATAGATAGATAGATAGATAGATAGATATATATAATAGGTATGTGTATGATAAAAAACATGTATACACACACACATTTTTTCTCAGGTGTTATAAAAAAAAAAAAAAGAAAGAAAAAAGATCAATGTTATATAACAGAGCTATTAAGTATAAGTGACTATACATATTTTCCCATGTCGATAGCACAATGCAGAGTTTCATGCAAACATGCAATCATTAGTTGCAAACATACTGACCATTAGAGCGTTATGAAATTTGCATTATCATGCTATCGACATGGAATATTATATATATATATATATATATAGATATAGATTAAAAAAATTCACAATAAAGGACACTTACCTGCCACTCAGTACAACGTTTATCGTAAGTAAGATTCCACAAGACATAAGCATTATACATTTGGAATAACTGAAAAGAAAAAAGTAAAAATAAATCACTTAAAAATTAATAGCATGGATCAAAAGAAGAGGAAGGGAAGAAAGAGAGAGAGTGAGAAGTGGGAGAGTGCGTGAGAAGAGCGCGTGAGAAGAGAGAGAGCGCGTGAGAAGAGAGAGAGCGCGCGAGAAGAGAGTGAGAAGAGAGAGAGCGCGCGAGAAGAGAGAGAGCACGAGTGAGAAGAGAGAGAGCGCGAGTGAGAAGAGAGAGAGCGCGAGTGAGAAGAGAGTGAGAAGAGAGTGAGCGCGCGAGAAGAGAGTGAGTGAGAAGAGAGAGAGCGCGCGAGAAGAGAGTGAGAAGAGAGAGAGCGCGCGAGAAGAGAGTGAGTGAGAAGAGAGTGAGCGCGCGAGAAGAGAGTGAGTGAGAAGAGAGAGAGTGCGCGAGAAGAGAGTGAGAAGAGAGAGAGCGCGAGTGAGAAGAGAGAGAGCGTGAGTGAGAAGAGAGAGAGTGTCGGAAGGGGGAAGAAAGAGAGAGCGTGCGAAGGGGGAAGAAAGAGAAAGCGTGGGAAGGGGGAAGAAAGAGAAAGCGTGGGAAGGGGGAAGAAAGAGAAAGCGTGGGAAGGGGGAAGAAAGAGAGAGCGTGCGAAGGGGGAAGAAAGAGAAAGCGTGGGAAGGGGGAAGAAAGAGAGAGCGTGCGAAGGGGGAAGAAAGAGAAAGCGTGCGAAGGGGGAAGAAAGAGAAAGCGTGGGAAGGGGGAAGAAAGAGAGAGCGTGGGAAGGGGGAAGAAAGAGAGAGCGTGCGAAGGGGGAAGAAAGAGAGAGCGTGCGAAGGGGGAAGAAAGAGAGAGCGTGCGAAGGGGGAAGAAAGAGAGAGCGTGGGAAGGGGGAAGAAAGAGAGAGCGTGCGAAGGGGGAAGAAAGAGAGAGCGTGGGAAGGGGGAAGAAAGAGAGAGCGTGCGAAGGGGGAAGAAAGAGAGAGCGTGGGAAGGGGGAAGAAAGAGAGAGCGTGCGAAGGGGGAAGAAAGAGAAAGCGTGCGAAGGGGGAAGAAAGAGAGACCGTGGGAAGAGGGAAGAAAGAGAGAGCGTGCGAAGGGGGAAGAAAGAGAAAGCGTGGGAAGGGGGAAGAAAGCGTGGGAAGGGGGAAGAAAGAGAGAGCGTGGGAAGGGGGAAGAAAGAGAGAGCGTGGGAAGGGGGAAGAAAGAGAGAGCGTGGGAAGGGGGAAGAAAGAGAGAGCGTGCGAAGGGGGAAGAAAGAGAGAGCGTGGGAAGGGGGAAGAAAGAGAGAGCGTGCGAAGGGGGAAGAAAGAGAGAGCGTGCGAAGGGGGAAGAAAGAGAGAGCGTGGGAAGGTGGAAGAAAGAGAGAGCGTGGGAAGGTGGAAGAAAGAGAGAGCGTGGGAAGGGGGAAGAAAGAGAGAGCGTGCGAAGGGGGAAGAAAGAGAAAGCGTGGGAAGGGGGAAGAAAGAGAGAGCGTGGGAAGGGGGAAGAAAGAGAGAGCGTGGGAAGGGGGAAGAAAGAGAGAGCGTGCGAAGGGGGAAGAAAGAGAGAGCGTGCGAAGGGGGAAGAAAGAGAGAGCGTGCGAAGGGGGAAGAAAGAGAAAGCGTGGGAAGGGGGAAGAAAGAGAGTGCGTGCGAAGGGGGAAGAAAGAGAAAGCGTGGGAAGGGGGAAGAAAGAGAGAGAGTGAGAATTGGGAAGAAAGAGAGTGAGAAAAGGGAAAAATATTTATTCTTGAAAGAAGGGATTTTTTAAAACATTAGAACCTACATCTAACATCTTACAGACTTGATTAAACAAAGATCATCTAAATTTTAAATCTTCAAATAATCAATAAAAAATTGCTTTAAACATCAAACTGAAATAATTTATTAAACTGAATTACATTCTAAATAATTATAATTATTTTTAAAATGTCTTTGTTCAGGATATATTTTTTAGACACTGAATAGAAATACTAATACATTAATAGCTTAATGGTTCATATAACACCAGCAATCATTTCATGATATAATAAACAGGCCTTCTTTTGTCAACTTATAAAACTGTCATAAAAGAAAAATAATATTCTTTACAATCTCAATATTAATTGTCAACAGAGGAAAACATTGAGAATAAAATGTGGTAAGGGAAAGAGAGCTCTTATTTTATATCAGTTATTTGTGTGTGAGTGTGTAAATGAGATAATTATTAATGATCATGTCTGTTTAATTTCATTGATTTAAGTTCAATTTTGGTGTTATAAGCTATAAGCATGGAAATATATAATCAAACACTTACATAACCAAAAAACAGAAGTGGTAAGAGAAAGACCAGTCCTTTCCACATCCATGACATGAAACCCTCTGGAAATTAAAAAAGAATAAGAAAATATTAAAGAAAACTAATAGCAATGAGGTAGCCAACACTTTTTGATAGATAATTTAGAAATCAAACTAATTTAGAATTGATTTAGAAACTACAAACAAAGAAAAAAAAGAGCTTTTTGTTGGTATTATGCCATATCACAAATGTAAAATAGTATACAGTTTGTTTGTTTTTTTTGCTTAACAGAATCATAATTACAATTTATTATCTTTTTGGAATGACCAGTCCAATTTAAATAGTCAGGATTCCTTAACATATTACTGTACATGTCAGGATATATCACTGACTATTTTACTTAGTGTCCTAGGGAGGTTTCGTCTGGGTAATGGATTCCTGTCTATTATTGACTTACCTTGTCAAAAGGCAAATTTAATTTGTGACAAATCCCTCAGATTTTATGGTTAATCTAACTTATTTAGAAACTCAAAATATTTGGATTCTATTAGAGCTGAGAAAATAAAATTACAAACAAATTTCATGTATCTTTTGGAGTGTTACAGAGAATTAAATAAAATGACTCTGCATTCCATTTCATTAGTCACAAATTCAAGCAGCATGAATTCTTAAATTAACTGTTTTCTATCTAATAAAACTGAGAAATCTAGTCTATTTAGACAGTACCTTGGGGGAGTTCATTTATACAATATTAAAGTTAGGGAAACAATGTTCTAAAAGGTTCCATGATATTTAGAATTATAACATTATTTTAAGCATAATTCTTACAAAGAAATCATACATAGAATTAGACAATGATACACTTTGTACATTTGAAAGATTTGTTTTTTTGAATGTTGTAATTAGACCAATGTACACCTGAATAAAGTGTAATAAAAGAGAAACATGTGTGTCTTAATAATGTACAGGATTATAAGATGTAAAAGAATAAAAAAATAAAGTGCTCAAATGTTAAAATAGAGAAATCCAATATCTGTTTATATTTCTGAGATGAGGTATTATATACACTATTTACATTATTCAGACTATTGTCCTCATCTTTGTCGCCATATTTATTACAACGTTTCGGCTATTGTACGCTCCAGCCTTCTTCAGGTGGTTGGAATATCGAACTGAACCCTTTATTTATTAAGGCGGTGGAGAACTTGGAGAGGGAATTAAGCAGGAGATAACTGATAATAGACATCCATTAGACATGGTACGTGGAACTAGAACAGTCTACCCCAGTGAGCGAAAGAAAGGGTTCAGTTCAATATTCCAACCACCTGAACAAGGCCGGAGCGTACAACGGCCGAAACATTGTAATAAATATGGTGACAAAGATAATGCTAACCAATATTTACCCCAATTTAACCACCCTCCATCTGTAATCAAACATATACCCTCATCTATAGAACATAGGATTAGCAACAACTCATCTGACAAAAAAGTGTTTAATAAATATAACTGTGTTTATAATACTACTTTAAAAATAGGGGTTACAAGTACGCTGAAATCAAGTATAGAAAACATGATAATAGCGATCTTAGAAAAAGAAATAAGAATAGGAAAATTATTTCGTACACCCACCCTCATTTAACCAAGTGGTCAGTACTAAGGCCAGAAGTTTAATTGATAAACATTTCCCTTAAAGTAATCCTCTTAGTAAAATATTTAACAAAAACACATTAAACTAAGTTATAGCTGCACTGATAATCTTGAAGATTATAAAGAAACACAATAGTAAAATTTTAAACCAATTTAAAAATTTTGATAATAATGCACATTCCAAGATAAATACTGTTGATAATATTAACCGATGTAACTGCAAGAATTCTAATGAATGCCCATTATGAAACAAATGTTTGACCAATTCTCTTGTTTATCTAACTATTAATTCTACAAGAAATAATCCAACAGTTGAAAAATTTTATATTGGTAGTACTAAGAATTCTATATATTTTACAGAATGGTGTAACCATTTGTATGTGTCCCAAGTGAAATTGTCTAGGATTTATACAACTTCATGTCATGACCTATATAAATTTTTTTTCGGTTAGTTTGAATTTAGCGTTGGTCACATTTGATTGGTTGATCACAGTAAAACCCACAAACTTTCTTTTGATTTTTTTTTCAGAAAAAAGAGAAAGTATTCTGCTTTTGAAATTAAATTAATTTTTTACTAGTCAGTAATTTACCATCGCCCAAGATGACACATTTGTAGTGTTGAAACATGATTGCTGTTGTGTAGCAAATTTTAATGTTTTTGTTTCAATCTCCTATAATAAATAATATATATTTATGCATAATTGGCACATACATAAAAATTACTAGAATTTAATGGGTTTTTAAAACCAGCAGAATTTTTGCCAAAATGTGCTAAAGTGGCAATTAATTACTTGTGAACATTTACTAACTAATTTAAAGGATACATGGCACAGTGGATAAAGGTGTTGGTTAGATCCAGTGACAGACCCAAAGAGTGTGAGTTCAATACCCGGTTAAGGCAGTGGAGAACTTTCAGGGGGAAAATTAGCAGGAGATAACTGATAACTGACATCCATCAAACATGGCTTGTGGAACTAGAACAGTCTACCCCAGTGATCGAAATAAAGGGTTCAGTTCAAAATTCCAACCACCTGAAGAAGGCCGGAGCGTACAACGGCCGAAACGTTGTGACAAATATGGTAACAAAGATGAGGACAATAGTCCGACTAATGTAAATACTGTAATGGTGTGAGAATATACTTTCACCATCATTGTGACTGGCTGGTAGAAGATAACAACAAAATTTTTTTTTTTTAATAAAGTGTAGTTTTTGTTTATAAAAAAAAAAATTATAGTCTAGATAAGAGAGTTTTCATTAGGTGATGTCATAAATAAAAGTATTTCTGTACAAACTGATTGTTTTAGAAATGTAGCAAAATGCAGAACTAAAACAAAAAATATAACCTTGGCATATTAACCAATAATTTTTAATCTTGTTGCTCACTTTTTACTTGTTTATACAGAAGATGCATTTATAATTGTACTTCATTGAAAATTAGTGGTTATGAAAATATTTTATTTTTTAAAAACATTCCAAGTTAAACAACAGAACACAATAAATATGAGAAAAGCTATAAAATCAATAAAGCATCAAAATATAGAAGAAATATAAACTAGTAAAAAGACAAAATTAATATTTTCTTCTCATAAAATGAAAAAGATGCTAAAATTAAGCATTTATTACATTTAGAAACTATTTTTAATATTTAGTAAAATTTTAAAATCCAAACTAAAATTTAATAATTGCTGTCTGAATTTATGAGGTGTTACTGTCACATATTAGAATTACATCATTTTTGTTTTTTCTATCAATGGATCACTTTGGATGTCTGCTGCATTTGACAATCATAAGATTGATTGGTATTATAAAGAAGAATCGACAGTTAAGAGTTTCAAAATTATCTAGGAAGAATAGCAAATACAACAGGAAGAGGAATGAGAAAAAATATTGTCTATCTGTAGATTAAAAATGGAGGTTAGCAAATGCAACAGGCGCATGAAGAGCAGAGAGCAGCCCAGAGATTTTAATAAAAATAAGAACAAGACACTCGGATGAGTTAATTTTTCAAATTTTATAACATTGTAAGCGTTATGGTCCAAGTTCCTTGTACCACAGTGATGGTCCAAGGTAGAACCAATGAAGAATAACTCAAACACAAGTATGGAATAACACAGATATATTACAAACAGAAATATATACAAAGAAGTAGAAGTATTAGTAATGACTATCAGATTTGGTTAGAGTAAACTATGTTGTCTCGACACGTCATTAATCCTCTCTGCTCCCTCTTGTGGTGCAGTATTTATAATGTCCGGAATAGTCCATTATTGTTATTATGGGTAAGTTCCCATAACAGTAACTAAAACAAAAAGCAAATATTTTCCTACCAAAAACAAAAACCAGAAGTTAATGATTTATGATCAAAATTAACTTACCAACAGTTATATCCATGCCATGTCTTTTACCTAAAGTACGCAAACGATACAGGCAACCATTTTGATAGTAACATTGTACTATATACACAAAACCTGAAAATTGAAGAAAAGTAATATCAGATAGAACTTAGTGTGTATTTTTTTTTGATTTACATCATATACAAATGTATTAAATCAGTGCCATCTTATTTTTTCTACTGATATCTGTACCTCTAAAAACATGTTACCCTATTCTATATAAAGAAATTAATAGAAAATGAAACAATAAAAAATTTATTACAACATTACTTTTAAATTTCTTCAATGTAGCAATCATGTTTGTGAAAGAGGAACACTTTAAATTAAAAAAAATAAATGAAATACGTTAACAATTTTTGCAGTTGTAAGAACATTACATTTATAACTCAATCTTTTAGGGGAGGTAATTTTGTTGGTCATGTATAATAAGCAAAGAATTTACTTACTCAGATATAAAATAAAAAGAACATATTGTGTTCGGAAAGTTTGATATGACCAACCATCTGGCCTAGAAAAGACAAAACATTTTAAAATGAACTTTTACAATTAAAATAATTAATCAGTGGATGCTATTTTTAGCTGATTCATTTGTTTTCAAATTTTTGCAAGTTTTACCCTTAGTTTTAGTTTTTAATTTTCTCCATTTTGTTTTAATTTCTGGGAATGCAATTTTTTTTTTTCCCCCAAATCAGAATAGTTTCTTGGTATATCAGTATGGGCTATTTAGCAACAAATATAATTTATTTTCATAAAACAAACAGAAGCCCCCCCTCCCTCACATACACAATTTGGCCTGAGAGATTTAAGTTTTTCTCCCCCATAAGCCATCATGACCAGAATTCACTCCTGTCTGAACATTTGTTCAATGAACCCAACAGAAAAGCCTGCATGTCTTAAATGGTTGTTGATAACTTTAATCACTTATTTTTTTAGGATGTTTGCTTTTGTTATTTTTTCTTTCTTTTTCTTTACTACGTCCATTTAAATTAATTCCTTTTAATATTTTTTTCTTGTCCTTTTCTTTGTTTTAAATTTTCTGTTAATATTTGGCACAGTAGGTGTATATAAATATTATAATTATTTTCTTTTTTAAAAATATGATTCCATCATGACATAGAAATTTCTGTTTCAAACCAAACTAAAGTTATAAATTTAATTATAAGAATTAAACATGAAATCCAGAGTTTTGTTCCATTGTCAAGCAATGCTAGGAATAACTTTCTAAGAAATTTACTTAATTTATAAGTGCAGATAATCTTAATATCTTGAGTTGTTAAGGCTAAGGAAAATACAAACTATTTTGATTAGGGGTGGTTGGGTTTTAATTTCCCTAGACAACTTATGTATTAAATATATGTTACTTACAAAACCAGGTTAAGTTTAGGTGGGGTGGGGGTGCCTGCTCACAAACATAGACATCCATTATTCAGTGTGTCATCTGGGTTTTCAATGATGCCATGATGAATGGTACTGCTAGAGCTGTATCTCTGAACAACTCTCCAGGTTAGCTATACATTAGACTTGGGTGTGTGTGCCTCTCTGCTTACCAGTCTTTCACCAACCAATGCACACATGAAACCAATCAAAATACAACTGAACAAAACTAAAAATAAACAAAGTAAACCCCTTGTATATCATCTCTTACACCAACATGAGGGGTCTATGTTCCAACTTTTCAGAAGTGGAACACCATTTTCTTCAATGTAAACCAGACTTCCTGTTACTTTCTGAAACCAGTATCAATGCCTCATAAACACTAGGGTTCACAGTCCTGGGTTACTTACCTCTCATAGCCAAACATGACCACTTAAATTGTCAAGTCCATGGACTTGGAGCCTACATCAAGGATGAGTTTCCATGTGGCCGGGACGCAAAAAATGAGGAACTTCCATATATGAGCTTCTGCATGGCACATCTATAGTATCACATTCATCTTTGCTCCCTATCATCCTCAGGACGAAGGGTCGGTAATCTTTGACCAAATATCCGAGAAGATTGATAATATTCTCACTCAATTTCCCTTGGCCAGCTTTCACATCTGTTGTAACTTCAATATCTTTGCAATGTTAGACACTCACTTGTTGTAACTTTGTTAGGTCAACAAATGCTCGTTATCACTTCCGAAATGCTCGTTGTAGATGAGCCTTTGTAACACAGATACTGGTAGTAGTAACGTCTTCAAATAATACTTGCCCTAATAATACTTGTTCAAATAGTAATTCGTATAATGATCAGTATAGAGAAATAGAGATCACTTAGATGCCATGTTAATTCCCATTTATACGTTTCCTTTACAATGACATGATCTACTTATTTAATAATGGTTGATTGATTGATTATTTAACCAGCATATCGACCTTCGTTGGGCCATTCAATGCTGAAAAAGTTTTTTTCCAAAAAGTATAGTTGGTAATATTATTCTTCAAAAACGTATATCTGGCAATAATATTTTTCCAAAAACGTAGAGCTGGTAATAATATTTTTTCAAAAACGTAGAGCTGGCAATAATATTTTTTCAAAAACGTAGAGCTGGCAATAATATTTCTCCAAAAACGTAGAGCTGGCAATAATGTTTTTTACAAAAACGTAGAGCTGGTAATGTTTTTTTCAAAAACGTATAGCTGGTAATAATATTTCTCAAAAACGTATAGCTGGTAATAATATTTTTCAAAAACGTAGAGCTGGTAATAATACTTTTCAAAAACATAGAGCTGGTAATAATATTTTTTCATTTTCATTCTGGTTTTTCAAAAACGTATAGCTGGTAATAGCACTTTTCCAAAATCGTAGAGCTGGTAATAATATTTTTCAAAAACGTAGAGCTAGTAATAATATTTTTCAAAAACGTAGAACTGGTAATAATATTTTTCCAAAAACGTATAGCTGGTAATAATATTTTTCAAAAACGTAGAGCTGGTAATAATATTTTTCAAAAACGTAGAGCCGGCAATAATATTTTTCAAAAACGTAGAGCTGGCAATAATATTTTTCAAAAACGTAGGGCCGGCAATAATATTTTTCAAAAACGTAGAGCCGGCAATAATATTTTTCAAAAATGTAGAGCTGGTAATAATATTTTTTCATTTTCATTCTGGTTTTTCAAAAACGTATAGCTGGTAATAACACTTTTCCAAAAACGTAGAGCTGGTAACAATATTTTTTCAAAAACGTAGAGCTGGTAATAATATTTTTCCACAAACGTAGAGCTGGTAATAATACTCTTTCAAAACCGTAGAGCTGGCAATAATATTTTTCAAAAACGTAGAGCTGGTAATAATATTTTTTCAAAAACGTAGAGCTGGTAATAATGTTTTTTCAAAAATGTAGAGCTGGTAAAAATGTTTTTTTTTCAAAAACGTATAGCTGGTAATAATATTTTTCAAAAACGTAGAGCTGGTAATAATATTTTTTCATTTTCGTTCTGGTCTTTTGTGATCTTTATAAAAAAGCAATTATTTTGTTGATAAAATTTAATTGCTTAGCTACTCAAATAAAGTTCAAATATGCGGATGTAGTTTGTCGTCATACCCAGGACACGGATGTAGTTTGTCGTCATACCCCGGACGCGGATGTAGTTTGTCGTCATACCCAGGACGCGGATGTAGTTTGTCGTCATACCCAGGACGCGGATGTAGTTTGTCGTCATACCCAGGACGCGGATGTAGTTTGTTGTCATATCCAGGACGCGGATGTAGTTTGTCGTCATACCCAGGACGTGGATGTAGTTTGTCATCATACCCAGGACGCGGATGTAGTTTGTCGTCATACCCAGGACATGGTACAAACATGGAAGTTCACTATTTGCCCATAGCTGGGACCCCAACAGGTGCTACCACCGCGGGTCTGGGTGGACCTGGGAACACCAGCAATTAAGAGGTGGTTCCACGCTTCCTCAAAACCTCTTGATCAGAGGCCTTGCTGTTGGATGCAGTTTAACGTCGTACCCAGGACGCTATTTAATAATGGAATTGTTTGTATTTACTCAACACTTTATTCCTATACAACACCTCCCTTTTGAGATGACTTCCCCAGCAGTCTATACTTTTTCAGTTTTGGTTCAATCGTTAGAAACTCTGTTGGCATTCTTTTCCTTTTGCCATAAACCCTTGGTTGAACTATTTCTGATGGCATAGGTACGTTAAATGTGTCATACTTCCATTCCATTGGTACTTTTGTTCAGGGACATTTTAACTCTGTGAACCTTTGTTTCAACTGATTCAGGTGTCTTCGTGTTCCCATCTTTGTTCCTGTACTATGAACGTCATTCTGCAGATACATTTTTTAATGATACCATCTTGCCAGAATTCTTTTCCACACTGATACATTCTGAAAAATACTGTCTCCAGGTTTGAAATATGTATCTGCATAGTTATTCTTTGATGTTTTTGCCTTACGTTCAAGTAACAACTTATTGAAGAGGAACTTGATCTTCCTGGCAAACATCAATTCTGCAGGCCACATTCCAGACACGGTGTTAGGATTTGGCATAATTTGGTAAACACTTAGAAATTGTTAAATCATTACCTCATTTGACTACTCTCCCTCTGATTTTCTTCGTACCCTTTTAAAGGTGTTGACAAACCGTTCTGCTTGTCTGTTTGAACTAGGGCGATAAGGGGAAGTTGTGATATGTTCAATTGCTAATGATTTGCAAAAGAACTTGAATTCAAGACATGAAGTGTGTCTCATTATTTGACACAAATGCCGAACTTTGCAAAAATTTCATGTAAGAAATTTATAGTTACTGTGGCAGTCAGTCTCCTGCATTTTAGTACTTCTGGCCATTTAGTATGACTATTGACTACTACTAGATAGTACACTCCGTTTATTGGTCATGCAAAGTCAATATGTGTTCTAGACAATGGCATATCAGTCGTCAGCCATAACTCACATTTTTCTTCACTTATTTTAAAGCCATATTCTTTGATTCTCTTAAGGACTTTCTTTAGATCTTCAGCATGTTGCTTTCGGGTCTTGCATTTAATAAGTACGTTGTCCAAATATGCTTGAGCACAATCTAAACCAGCAAGTATGGTATCCATCATCTATTGGAATATGCTTGGTGCTACCTTTATACCGAAAGGAAGACGGTTGAATTTATATAACCCTCTATGAGTGTTAATAGTTAATAATTTTGAACAGTCTTCATCCACAAGTACTTGTAAGTATACATCTGAGAGGTCCAATTGAGAGAAAAATTTACTTTTTTTACCATTCAATTTGGTAAAAATTTCCTCTGGACTTGGTAACGGGTAGTTATGCTGCTTTAAACTTTCATTTAATCCCGTTGAAAAATCAGCACACGCGGATTTTATTATTCAGTTTCTTTATGTAGACTGTTGGTGATGCCCATTCAGACTCCTAATTTCTATAGCCTGTCCAATTCATTGTTGATTGCATCTAAAGCTGCAAAAGTTACACTCCTTTTTGGTTTAAACATAGGTTTTATATTGTCTTTCAACTGAAACTTAGCTTTTGCTTATGTCCCTAGACCTTCAGAGAAAACTATTGAAAAACTCTTTCTCAGTTCACTTTTCAATTTTTCACTGGCAACAATATTTATCTTACTGCAAAAAGAGTTAATTGGGACGTCTCACAGATCAAACAATGCAATCCAGTCTGTACCAAACAAATTAGCAGTATTTTTTAACACAAATACTACCTCTTCTGGTTTTTCTGACAAAAGAAACGTTACAGCTGAATTTACCCCAAAAGTTTAATCTCTTTCCTGAGACTCCATAAGCAACTTTATCAGAAGTTAATAAACTGTGTTTACCCATTTTCCACCAAGTTTGTTCATTTATAATAGTGATATTTGATAATGTGTCTACTTGCAATTTTATCTTTGCATCATTAATTTGCACAAAAACAAATTTCCTCTTTTGTGAAGTGTTGTTGATTTGCCTTTTAGATTTTTTATCGTTACTGCATATATTTATCCTGCTCACATGCATTCTATATTTTTGGATCTGCAACATGCACTTTTGTGTCCTTATTTGCCACACTCATAGAATTTCTTGTTTTTGAAGAAACAATCACTTAAAATGCTTACCTCCACAGCCGTGGCAAGTATTAGGTATTGCAGAAGGTCTATAGTCTTTCCTTATAGTTCTACTAGTAGCTGAAAAACGTTTGTAATTTTTCCTCTTAGATGGTTGGACACTGTACTTGTGAATTGTCTTTTCCCTCAACCCTCATAGTATCAAGTTTCAAATTCACAATACTTTGATACTTTCCACTATTCTCTGGAGAGTTAATTTTGGATCCATTTCTAATTTAGAAACTATCCTGGATCTATCTCTGCATCCTTGTTAGATGTTAAACCCTGAACGAATATCAGGCATTTAAGCAAATCAGGAGTTCATTTAATTTGAACATTTTGCATTCCAGATTCACAACTCCTTCACATGTGACAAAATCTTCTTTGTCAGACTTTACCAAGACATTGCCATTGTGTATTAAACAATGAACTATCACTAAAATTTTTCAATAGTGTTAGGACAGTCTCATTAAAAGTTATTTCTCCCAGCTTCTTTGGCAAAATATAGTTTACATATTTTTCATGTTCAGCAGGGGATAATATCCTCAATAATAACCAAATTTTTTTTCATCATTCCAACATGAACAATCCCTTTTGAAGATTCCTTCATATCTTCTATAGTAAGATGGGAAGTTATCTCTTCATCTGGATTGTACACAAACTCAGTGATTGAATTAGTAACAGCATCAAGAGTGAATGAATCTGAGATATGTTTCCATCGTTTTAGTGAACAACTCAAAAAACTTTTGTTGCTGTAATTGCTGTTCATGGTGTTGTTTTTGTTGCTGCAACATTTGAAACATGATGGCTTTTAATTCTTCCATTTTTCTACTGAATATTTTTTGCAGATTAATTTTTTCTATCTGTGTAAGTTGAACGAATCCTCATCGCCACTTTTGTGATGTTAGATGCTCACTCGTTGGTGTAACTTCCATCAGATCAACTAATGCTCATTGTCACTTCCAAAATGCTCATTGTAGACAAGACTTTGTAATGCAGGTACTGGGAGTAGTAATGCCTTCAAATAATACTTGTTCAAATAGTAATCACTGTATAGTAATTCATATAATGATCAATATAGAGAAATAGTAGATGGTATAGAGAATAGTGATCACTTAGATGCCACATTAATTCCCATTTATATGACTATATACAGGTGCACCTGTAAAACTCTTGATGGTCAGAGATTGGCAATTGAACTCTCTTCTGATCTAGCACAAACTACACAATGGGGTAAAATCTGGCTTGTTACATTCGATGCCTTGAAGACCAAGCTAGTCACATTCCATCATCACTAATCTGACCCCAAACTACCACCAATATGGTGGAAGAGAGATCCTCTAGGGGAAGCACTGAGCCTTGCAAGACTGTTGGGCTTCAAACTCATGCCCGACCTCAAGTGGAACTCATACATATGATCCATTGCTAAGGATGCAGGTAAAATGGTCAGCTCTCTGTATCACTCCAGTAGGTAGCTGACCCTTCCTGCTATCCTCTAACTTTACAGCCAGATCAGGCCAAAAATGGAGTACTGTTGACATATTTGAGTGGGTGCTGCCCAGACCTTACTCTCCAGCCTTGATAGAGTTCAAAAGCATTTTCAAGCTCTTGTGAGTGACAAACTATTCTTCACTCTGCAACCCCATCTCCCATAGGTGGGATGTGGCAAGCCTCTAGACACTCTACTGCTACTAACCATGGAAAATGCTTGGATGAACTACATTCCCTGGTCCCAACCAGGCAAACCTTCACAGCAAGAACACACCACGCCACTTACATAGTAGCAAACCACCCATATTCCATCGGTGAAAAGTTCCACTTGAGTAGCTCCATCTCACAAACCACTACCCTATGGAACCAACTCCTAACAGGGTGTTTCCCTGATCACTACAATCTTAACCTGTTCAAGGCTAGGGTTAACTGGTATCTTCTACTCCTATACATACAAATGGTTTCTAAACCTCTAAACTTAACCCTCTACCTTGAGGGGCTCCTGGGACTTGGAAAAGTGAACCACGTTGTAAAAAAAAGAAAAAAAAAAAAAAAAAAAAGGGTCTCCACAGCAGAGAAAAGGCAAAATTATTTTTAAATATTCTAGAATATACTATCTTTGCAATTTTTCAAGCAATAAAAAAAATTAGAATATGTACAAAGATTAAAGTTAATTCTAGTTAATACTAAATGCTTCTAAATTAGTAATATTACCATAAGGATTTATTTGAACACCCATTCAAACAGAATGTGGCACAAACCCAAGTAACATCTAAGAATGAAATAATTAAATATGTTATCCCATAAGAGAGATTACGTTTGTATATGGAATAGAAGTTGTAATAAAAATTTCTCAAACAGAAAGTTTGCGTGTTTATGTCACTGTTTTTAAAGTTTAAAGTAATTTAATCTTAATAAGCCCAGACTAATATTCTCATTCTTGTTAATTTTATAATTACATTTTGGCCAATGTATCTTAGCTTTTCTGAAAGAAGCTTAGTATGAAATATTTCTGGAATAAGGATAAGGAATCATTGTATAAATTCAAACAAAATTTAATGACCTTATTTGATGGCATATTTTTTTCCCCCTCACTCAAATATTAATATTTTATACACTACAGTCCATTGATTTATGGATGTTAATCTACCTCTCCGATATTTAGCAACTTTTATTTTTTCACAAATAAACTAAATGTTTTTGATAGTAGAGAAAAAGCTGATAAAGCAAGGCATTCTCTATTTTTAGCTTGTTACAAATTTATTGTAAATGGATTTTGCTATAGAAATATACTGCAACTCGGGTGGAAAAAAAGACAAGAGGTTGTCAATATTCCTGAATTGATACAAGTGTTACTGATAGAATAGGGGGGATTATAATTTGAAAAACATTTTTTTACCTGATGTCAATTATGCAAATATAATTTATCTTGACAAATGTTTCCTGATGTATAATATGTTAATGATATCAGATATCCTGGTGGAATTTGAGCCAAAGATCAAATCCTTGTTTGATAGGCTGTCTGAAGTTTTAAATTATTTGGAATAAGCTTTATCAATTTCTGCTGATGTACTAATAGTCATCTAAAGTTCAAATATGAAGTATCATTATGATTAGGTTGATTTTAGATCGATCATTTTGATTGGCTAGTGATCTAATCCTCATCAAGTGAATGTTACATGTAATAGCCCTGAAGTACTTTGTCTATCAGTGATATTTTAAGTACTTAAGACTACTAGATGTAACAGCTACAGTTCCATGCCAATGTTTACAAAAAAATGTTTTTTGTTTTTTAGGTATTTCTAATAGTTACATTAATTAAACTTTTACTGCTTGTAGAACATATATTTAGGTATTCAGTCAAACAATTAGATTTTTTTTAAAAACTTAAAAAAAGGATCCCATGAAGAAAAATCAATATTTAGTTACTCAAAAGTTTACAACACATTTTTTTTTATTTATTTACAAAAGCTTTTGTTTTTTGTTTTTTTTTATAAAAGTGTTCAGATTTTACTAGAATGTTCCGAATTAGGATGTGGTTGTTTTTTAGAACATTCCAGATTAATTTTATGATTACTTTTAGGAATGATTAAAAGTATTGCATCATACTTTTTCTGTCAATCGTCCTTTAAACTGGGGTAAAGCAAAGTAATTGATCAAGACCTGTGTAAACATATTGTTAACGTTCATACAAATGGACTTGGTTATAGGAAGATATCTAGTTAGTTAAATGTGCCATTGAGTTCAGTTGGTATGATAGTTCGTCACTGGAAGACATGTCATTCCATTTGTCCCAAAAAAAGCTCTGGTCATCCTAGAAAGGTAATGGAATTTATAGTAAGATTATTGGCGAGAAAAGTTGGCAACAAACCTGGAGAACTTCAGGGAGGACAAGAAGGAAGTGGAGTAAAAATTAGTACGGATGCAATTAGTCATTCACTTCATCGATATGACATCTTTTCAAGGATGCCAAGGAAAAGAAAAATCACTTAAGCGAAAACACATTCTTGCTAGACTGGATTCTGCAAATGAGCACTGTATCAAACCTGCAGCATTTTGGGAAAATGTACTTTGGTCAGATGAAACAAAAATTTAAATTTTTGGCAGAATCACTGTGGCAAAGGTCTGGAGAAAGAAGGGTACTGAATATTTGCTGAAGAATACTATTCCAACATTAAAATTTGGAGGCAGATCAATCATGATCTGGGGTTGCTTTAGTGCCCAAGGTGTAGGGAACATTGAAATAATAGAAGGGAGGATGAATGGAGCCTATTATAAGGATATTTTGGAGAGAAATTTATGTCAGAGTGCACATTCACTAAGCCTGAAACCAGGTTGGGTCTTTCAACAAGACAGAGATCCTAAACATATTGCAAAGCTTACAAAATCATGGTTAAGTTCAAATTGAATAGACATTCTAAAATGTCCATGGCAATCTCCAGATCTCAATCCAATTGAAAATTTATGGAGAGAGCTGAAACTGAGAATTCAAAGAAGGAACCTGCAAAACCTGCATGAAATAAAAGAATTTTGTTGTGAAGAATGAAAAATATTAGCAAAGAAACATGCAAGAAATTCATAGGAGACTACTCTAAACATCTACATACTGTAATTAGCAATAATGGTTATGCTACAAAGTATTAATAGATAATTTAATAAATGTATTGTAAACTTTTGCATTATTAAATGTTGGTTTTTCTTTTTGAGATATTTTTATTGATTATTTTTTTAAAATCTAATTGTTTAACTAAAGGCTTAAACATGTATTATTAGCAGTAAAAGTTTCATTAATATGTGTTAGAAATACCTACAGAAACATTTTTTGTAATGTGTTGTAAGTTTCAAATAAACCAAAGTTTTAACAAGTTGAAGTGACATTTCAGGAGGTTTTGTAACATAAGCATAGAAAATATTTTTTTTACCAGATTAGAGAGATCCCAGCACAAACTGTAGAAACAAAGTGATGAGTCATCCACCAGCCCTTAATTCTGGAAGAGTGAGAGAGAGAGCAAAAAAAAAAAAGGAATGCATTAATAAAGTTAACCGTAACTCAAAATTATTGACTAACTGATAGTACATATGTACATGTGGATGGAGAAATTATTTAAGTGTATACAGTTCTTGCTGGTCAGGAGTTCAATCTCTGGATCAAGTAGCAAACTAATACAATCTGATTCAGCAAAGGAAGCAGAAGCAACTTCACAAGGACAGATGAAAAGATGAAATAAAATGATATATCCTCTAACATGAACAGTGGAATGAGAAGATTACCTCTGTGGATTGAATGAAAGGTTTGGTTCAAAATTCTTAAAAAGATACCAAATACAACAGGCATTTGCAGAAAACCAGATCATTTATCTGAAATATTGACATTATAAGGACACCAATTTAGATAAATCAGTGTATAATAATGATTCCTTATCTCACGTCCTGGGTATGACGATAAACTACATCCACGTCCTGGGTATGACGATAAACTACGTCCCAACCAAAAAAGGCCGTCGATCCGATCAATCGGCTGGTCATGTCATGCCCCATCACATCTAACCCATCCCAAAACAACTACAACTTACAATTAACTTTCCCTCCCAAACCCTACACTAAATATACTAACACCTTACCTTGAAAATGTGATGGGAAACAATGATGTTGCCAGCTATAAGTTTTTGAAACAATGATGTTATCAGCTATACGTTTTTGAAACGATTGTGTAGCCAGCTATACGTTTGTGAAACGATGATGTTACCAGCTATACATTTTTGAAACGATTGTGTAGCCAGCTATATGTTTGTGAAACGATGATGTTACCAGCTATACGTTTTTGAAACGATTGTGTAGCCAGCTATATGTTTGTGAAACAATGATGTTGCCAGAGATACATTTTTTTTGAAACAATGATGTTGCCAGCTATACGTTTTTGAAACAATGATGTTGCCAGCTATACATTTTTGAAACAATGATGTTGCCAGCTATACATTTTTGAAACAATGATGTTGCCAGCTATACATTTTTGAAACAATGACGTTGCCAGCTATACGTTTTTGAAACAATGACGTTGCCAGCTATACGTTTTTGAAACAATGACGTTGCCAGCTATACGTTTTTTTGAAACAATGATGTTGCCAGCTATACATTTTTGAAACAATGATGTTGCCAGCTATACGTTTTTTTGAAACAATGATGTTGCCAGCTATACATTTTTGAAACAATGATGTTGCCAGCTATACATTTTTGAAACAATGATGTTGCCAGCTATACGTTTTTGATATATCTAGTAAATACTGGATCTGGCATTAAATACCCATAGTGGTTGATATGCCATAAAATCCCAAACAAACAAAAAATCCTCATCTCAGAAATACATCTTTAAAATTAGACAAATTGTAGAAATATTATTTACATTATTTACAATTGGACTAGTGTCCTCATTTTCATTGATTATCATATTTTGGCTGTCATATCCTCTGGCCTTCTTCAGGTATCTGTCAATCTGAGTAACCTTCATGGAATTTTAAATTGAACCCTTTATTTAATCTACAGGAGTAAATAAATTGTTCATATTCTACTGTACACATATAGGGATGTCACATCTTAGTGTTTTTTAGTACTGTTGTGTCTGCACTAGGGACTGAACTCAAAATTACTATACCACCAAATTCATAAACCAATGCTTTAACACTCTAAGCTATTATCTTGTAGGACAATCATGAAGCTAGAACTTGGTGTCTTAAACCTAATGGATTTTAATACTACTGCTCTCACTATGGCTTCCTCTGCAACTGTTTTTATCCTACTGCTGAAGCATTACTGTCAAGCTTGGCTCCTTCCACCACTATTTATTTTTCTTTATCTATTAATGGCTCCAATATGGTATTTATATCTACACTAGGTTAACGGAAAGGGTCATCATAGCCTAGTGTATTTGCTGATTGCTCAGTAGGCGTAGTGTCGATATATAATTCCATAGGATTAAAGCATTTACTTATGAATTTGGTAGCATAGTAATTGTAAGTTCACTCCCCGAGTTGGATATTATAGAATCAGACTCAATTGAAACAAGACTAGCAATAACTGAGCAATACTAAAAAGAACAAGGTGAGATATCCTGAAACATGAACAGCAGAATGAGAACACTACTCATGTAGATGAAATAATGGGTTCAGTGAAATTTCCAGAGGATTACCTGGATGGGGAGACACCTGGGCACCAGAGGGCACAATGACTGAAATGTTGTGATAAGAAAAGCACTTACTGTAAATAATGTCAATAATTAAACTAATGAAATCTATTAATTTATAAGCAAACAAGAAACATAGTTTTAGTTGTAATTTCTTGGAGAATATAAAATGTGTCTAAAATAAAATTTTACAGTTTGATAAAAGATAGTATAAAACAAATTCTGAATTATTAATTTTTGACCAGTTTTCTTAATCTCATTTTTGTATTTTAAAATGTTCTAGGTTGAATATCTTCTGACTATTAAAGTCATGTAAAGTAGGAATAAAGAAATAACTTCAAGTGAGACTTAACCATTTTTATGACAGCATTAATAGGTTAGAAACCTATAATATTGGATTTTTTTTTATACAGTTACAATCAATACCTGATTTATAAACCTACAAGATAATTAATACCAGATTTTATAGTGGATATTAAATAGTTAAAATTGTGTCATATTCCTTTAAGCAATTTGAACACAAGTCTATGACACGATGTGCCAAAAATCTAATCATAATGTCACCACTCTGTGTATGTCCATGTCATATATTTTGTTTTAATACTTAGTCTTAAATTATTTGAGGTGGACCATTTTCATTATGTATTTTTGACTAGTTTTTTACATTCATCTTATTGATGCATTTATCTTAAGTTTTCAAGTTGAATAGCTCTGGCCATTAAACTAAGTCTCATAGCAGCTCATCTTTCATAGAATTTAATGATTTAAAAAAAATATTAGAATGATTTATTATTACTCAGATTTTGTTTTTTATAAAAAAATAATATTTTTTGCCATATAATGTCCACCAATGTACAATATACACCACCAATTTGGCAAGGAACATTTCTTTTAAATAGATCATTTTTTAATTTGTAATTGTCTCTGAGCAACAAGGTCTTACTAATGAATTGTATAATTAGGTTATTAATTTAGAATAAACACAAAGAGTATTTATGCAAGAATGTTTCAAGAGATATGCACAAACTGTAGATACCAAACATTTCAACTCAGTGTCTACTCTGAAGTATATTTGTGGCATCATGTGCAGAAAATGTTTTGAAACAAAATTTTTAGATAAAAAGCATATCATATATGGCAGGCAATATAGTAACAGATTTCTTTTTTAAAGAGAATTCTAAATGCAGATTTAATTTTTTTTAAACTCTAGAGTAAGAAATAATAAAAAGCAATGAAAATATTGACTTACCGTGAACCATTCACAACAAGAATACTTTCTCTGATGGTTAGTGTACAATAATACCACACCAATAAGAAATGAAGAATTGAATCAACCCATCTAGAAAAGTGAAGAAAGATGGGTTGAATACAGGGGTAATAAACTACACTTAGAGCATTGTAAAAATAAATTTAAAAGAATTCAAAGTTTTGAAGAAAAAACAAAACATCAATCCATTTCCAGAAAGAATGACCAATATACATTTGTTTACAACAAGTAATAATACCAATTGGCTTTAGAAGTGTATATTCTATTGAATGAGCCCAAGCAACATGGTAGTGTCCATGTAGTTACATGCTTTGAAATTAGCAATTTATTTTGTGATTATTTTTATCATTGGTGATCAAATTTTATTGCATTTACTTTTCATGCAAATGATGAAAACCAAAGTCATGGCTAGAAATGTTTCTACTATTAGATGTCAAGTATAGTCCTACAAGAATATACATGGCATAAAAGTGTGAACTTGGGTGGATAAGTCACAATGGAATTCAAATTTGAGTTACCTTAAAACTAATAAAAAATTCAGTCTAAAAAGGGTTAAATGAAAAGAATGTCAAATGGAAAACAAACTAAAAATTTTGAATAAGATGAAAACATTTTTTATTTCAGTTTATGTAATAAACTCAAACATTTTAAAAAATTGATAAGAAAATGTATATTTAGTTTCCTGCTCCAAATAAGATCTGTTGTTACGTTTTCAGTTATATATATATATATATATATATATATTCAGTTTGACAATTCAGTTTTGCCTCATAAAATAAGGAATCAACATCTAAATCTGGAATGAAAATTCATAATAAAATAAATATATAAGAAATAAAATAAAAGATAATGGTATTAAAATAACAATAGTAGTAGTCAAACTAATAAATTATAAAATTAATGAAACACAAGGAAATAATCAAGTATACATCTACTAGGATTACAAATGTACCTATCTAATTTCATATAAGCATCCGTATACACATATATATATATATATATATATATATATATATATATATATATATATATATATAAAACAAACCTTTTAATATTATATAGCTTGTGGGTCCAAATCTGGATAAAATTATATTTTATACATTCAATTTCTAACATATATATAGCAGTGATAACACTTACAATTAAAATAGAAGACTACAGGGTGTTGCAGCAAAATCTTGACAAAAAGAAAACGAAATAGGCAATAAAAACAAAAATTGTATATGCAGATACCCGACAGATTGACAACTAACTAACGTTTTTCTCTCTAACCTTTTCTAGGGTGGAATATGAGCGCAGAGCAGCGGTAGTAGTTTCTTTTCACATCGGGAAGAAGCCTGCAGAAGTGATGGCCTGGTTTGGATTCAAGAAGTCCATGGTCATGGACATTTGGAAGAAGTGGAAGGCGTGTGAAAACAAGGACGAGTTTACTGCCAAACGAAAGGACCACAGTGTTCATTCTTTGGCCGATGAGTTTGTTGCTCAAGGAGACAGTTGACAATGATGGAAGCCAGAGCTAGCATATGCCAAGATTGCCACTGACATAGGCTGTCACAAGTCGACGATATGCTGAGTGATCATGAAGGACATTGGTTACTCCACCTACCGCAAGTCTCACCACATGCTCATCACAAAACCTCTGCCCGTAACGAGTGTAAGCATATCCTCGACGATGCCAAGTCAGTATTTGCTGCTCGGATGAAGGAACGTATTGCATCCCGCAAATTTGGCGCCTCTGCAAGAGCATTCTGAACAATAACAAACCCTCCATTCCTCCCCTGTTCAATCAGTTTGAGGTCCTGACCACCTCTGCCGACAAGGCTGAATGCTTTGCTTGGAAGTTTTCTTCCGATTCAACGCTAGACTCTTCCGGGGTACCCTTGCCCGATTTCCCTCCCAGAACTGAGGCCCTCTTGAACGGATTGCACATAACCCCGTCGTCGGTATTGGGCATTATTTCTAACTTAGATCACCACAAGGCTACTGGTGGTGACAGGATACCAGTCATTGTCCTGAAGAAATGCGCACCTGAACTGGCGCCTGCCCTCTCTAAATTATTCAACCGCTACCTCAAGGAGTCTTGTTTTCCTGACTGCTGGAAGTCCTCAACCATTGTTCCTGTCTTTAAGAACTCTGGTGACCCCTCCGACCCTTCCAAATCAACACCGAAGTGATTAATCATCTGATATCCCATGATCTGCTCTCAGACAAGCAGTATGGTTTCCGCTTTACCCGATCTACGGCTGATGTGCTTGCGGCCATCACTGAATTTGTCTACCAAGCTATTCATAATAACGGTGAAGCTCGTGCCGTGGCCCTAGACATCTCCAAAGCGTTTGATAGAGTTTGGCATGCCGGCCTTCTTTGCAAGCTCCAGGGTTATGGTATCACTGGTCGATTGTTTGACCTAATACAATCATTCCTGTCAAATCGGGAATTGAAGGTCGTTCTCAATGGATTCATCTCCAGCTCCTATCCCACTAACGCAGGTGTTCCTCAAGGCTCCATCCTAGGCCCTACTCTGTTCCTCTTATTTATAAATGACCTTCCTGACACCATAGACTCCCAAGTCGGCATCTATGCTGACGACACCACAATTTACTCCTGCCTCAAACACAAATCTAGTGATGCTGACAAAGTTAACCTGGCAGTTCAAATTCAAAAGGACCTCCAATCGGTTGTGAACTGGAGCGAGAAATGGATGGTTAACTTTAACGCCTCTAAAACAAAACTGCTCTCTATTAACCACCACAAGGATCCATCCCTGCATCTCATTAGAATGTCTGAAGACCAACTTCTCGAGTGCTCCTCTCTGCGGCTGCTCGGTCTCACGCTGTCCGCTGATCTGAGATGGAACAAATACATCGAGTCAGTTGCATCATCCACTGCAAGGAAAATTGGTTCCCTGTGCCGAGCCAGGAAATTCTTCTCCCTGGAATCGATCCTCCAAGTCTATAAATCGACCATTTGCCCTTGCATGGAGTATTGCTGCCATATATGGTCTGGAGCCCCTGCTGTTTGCCTCAGGGTTCTTGATAAGATCCAGAGACGGATATGCAATGTGATTGGCCCTGATCTGTCATCTCGTCTGCAGTCGCTCTCTCACAGAGGCGATGTTGCCTCGCTCTGTCTTTTTTACAAATACTTTCACGGTAATTGCTCCTAGGAGCTGCTTTCGCTTGTCCCTAGGCCTCATGAATTTAAACATCCTACGAGGCTGGCATCCCGTTCCCACCCCTTCACCGTTGAAACTTTTAGATGTAGATGTCTCTTCTACTCCAATAGCTTCATGTCTCGCACATCTCGCCTGTGGAACTCCCTTCCCTATTACTGTTTCCCTGACAAATACAATCTCCAACGGTTTAAGTGTAGCGTCAATCGACATCTCCAGTTGCCTTGATCTATCCACTTCCCTTCTCCACATCCTTTCACCTTTCATTCCTATCTGCTCTCGCTCCAAATCTTCTGTAACCCCCTTGCCTTGATCGATCCACTGTCTTTCTCTTTCTCCACATCCTCTCCTTTACCACTCCTATCTGCTCTTCCTCCAACCATTCTATAACCCCTTGCATGATAGTGGCCTCCAGCCTTGCTTGGGGTGATACGCTTAAAAAAAAAAAAAAAAAAAAAATGCATCCAAGGAGTCAAGGTAGGTCAAGACGGCAGCTGTTGATAAAATTTAATTTTATTAACATTTGAAAGTCTTTTTCAAGTGTTTCTTTGGATATGGTCACTCAGTAGTGATATAAAAATGAAGCCGAAATCATTCAGTTTTGTAAAAAATTTGATGTGGTTCCACAGAGTGAAGGTGAAACTGAAAAAAGTCAGTTTTTCGGTTAAACTGCACATCTCATATATATATATAGATCCTTATATGAAATTAGTTAGGTACATTTTTTTAATCTTAGTAGACATATACTTGATTATTTCCTTGTCTCATTAATTTTATAATTTATTAGCTTGACTACTATTACTATTATTTTAATACCATTATTATTTTTATTTTTTTTCTATATTTATTATCATTATTATCAGTTTTATTACTAATATTAGTTTTATTAAGAACATCTTCAGTAATTTTATAACTAATATATATATATATATATATATATATATATATATAAAGGTTAAGATTTTCCTTAATATTAGTTATAAAATTTACTGAAGATGATCTTAATAAAACTAATATATATATACATACATACATACATACATACACACACTTTTATTTTAACTTGATTATATTTTATGTTAAATTTTAAAGAAATTTACATGATTGTTCAGAAAATTCTTAACTACATATTATCTTTAATATTAAAGGCCCCTTTTTTTCTTTTTAATGAATACATAAGTGTCATAATTGTAGGCCAGACAAAATATTTTCAATTGCACACATAACCATCTTTCATTGATTATTCAACTGAAAATAACTTCTATTCATCTCAATCAAAATTTTAAAAAATTTTCTCTATTACCTCGTCTCTGAATGATTTTATCATCTTTCATTCCACAATCTCACAATATGCGTTTTTCCTGTCTTTCTTTCCACCTCTCTCTCAATCTTACGTCTTTCTTTCCACCCCCCACTTCAACGTATCGTATATACTCACGAATAGGTTTCACTTATTTTACCAAAAATTTCACATATTAGGGGTGTGACCTATCCGCTCGACAAATGTAAAACAACACTACCTTGTCATCATAATTTCTGAGTAATCAGAAATGATATCCATAAACACTAAAGCTGTGGATTCAGTTCTGAGTGAATTTTAAAACTAACTTGATATATAAATAGATAAACATTTTTTTCTAAATGTACCATACCATTTTCTTCTGTAGTTTTTTTTTTTTGTCGAGTTGATAATATGTGGTAAAGGTTCTCCAAGCCTGACCTTGTGTTGTATCCCGTCTCAGTAGGGAGACATGGGTAAATAACTGCCTTCCAGTCATGCTATGGGTGGATTATCATTTTGTTGTGTGTCTGTCTTCGGGTAGAGTGTGACACAGTTGTGGCCTGTGGACACAGCTGCAGCTGAGGAAAATAATATTTTGAGATGCCAGGTCAAGGAACAGTTGCCCGAGACTGCGCCTTCTCATTGCACTAGAGAGGGGGATCGCTGCTTGTCACCAAAGCTGGCACAACTGACAGTTGCTGGGGTTTGGGCAATTTTTTACCTGGCCTAAGTGTATGCACTTGTTCTCCCACGTTAAGCCTGACCTTGTGTAGCATCCTGTCTCAGTGGAGAGACTGGGGTAAATAACATGGCTTCCATGATCAAGATGGCAAGGATCAAAGTGTAGTACCTGTTTCAGAAGGAACTGACAGCAGGCCATCAGCAGCAGTTCCAACTAGCCAACCATCATCATTTCAGTCATCTCTAGTAAGCTTCCAGTTCCTGCTGCTTCAACCGTCTCCAGTAGGCCTCCAGCTAGCTCCAACAGGCTTCCCACTCCAGCCATCCTCGCCAGCAACAATGACATGAAATAAACTGTTCTTTTCAGGACAAAGCTCTTCAGTGACCACAGAAACTGTCCATTTCAGGATACTGAAATGGACACTTTCTGTGGTCACTCTTCACCAACCACAGAAACTGTCTTCTTTCAGGACAATGTTCTCCAGTGACAATGAAACTGTCCTTTTCAGGACAACGCTCTCCAGTAACTACCAAGACTGTCCTTATCAGGACAACACTATTTCTCACCCTCTACATGAGCTTTCAGAGTTATCATTGGCCTAGTTCACACTAACATTATTTTTGTTTCTGTATTTTTTATTTAACAAAAATAAACTTGGCAATATACTTGTTACTCAAGTGTTTGTTTTGTTTTGTTTGTTGTTTTCCATCATTTGATATCTGTTTGTGGGTCAATATATCACCCGCAATACCATCCCTGCTTACATTCAAATTCCAAATCATAGTTTCTGTTTTGGAAAGGATTATTTCATGTCCTACTTCTTGGAATAGTTGGTA
The DNA here is from genome assembly GCA_964036315.1 of Acanthosepion esculentum. Taxonomy (NCBI): domain Eukaryota; kingdom Metazoa; phylum Mollusca; class Cephalopoda; order Sepiida; family Sepiidae; genus Acanthosepion; species Acanthosepion esculentum. The sequence continues at coordinate 116,356,395 of OZ038478.1, forward strand.
TAAAATGTATTAATTTTTAAAAAAAATATCATTGTTATAAAAACTATGAACGTCTATGTTAGCAGCAAAGACACCGCCACCCCTCCCGCCCCCATAATAATGAAGTGATGATAAAACAGTTCACTATTTTCTGACGTCCAGGTTTTCATTTTGGTTGATTTTGGTGCTACAAGAGAAACACTGCTTTAGTAAATTATTGACTATACAAAACCTTACCTGTATTTTCCAAAAAATGTTTGAATGAAGGACAAACCCATCACAATGTAGCTGACCACAAGCTTAAATTGCTCGTACTCATGTTTGTATATAAACCTAGATTGAATAAAATACAAGCATTAGAAATTATAATAGTACTGAATCTACAACTAAAAATAAAAGGTTTTTCATTTAAAAATAGACAACACTTTATATAAAACAGGACAGAGGCAGCTGCTTATGACCATTTTAGAACAGGGTCTTGTAGATTGATTTGTTTTCTGTGACTTATCAACCCTTTGCAGGTTATTTAATGCCAGAAAATATTTTTTGATTGTAAGAATTCTTTTTTGAGAAAATAATGGTTTAGTGAAACAAGTCTTACTAATTAACCCATAGCTGAGAGAGAAAGAGGTGGATTCATATTGTTCCACCAAGGGTATTTGTGCATAAGTGAATATAACTCTACTGGAATTGAAACTTGGCTCTCTAATTAACAATTCCGAGCCATTATCTATTACACCACCTGAAAATTTAAGCTTACAGCACCTGGTATTCTCAAGCGGTATTGACCAGAATCAGTGTTGCTTAACTTCAGTGATATGGCCATAAGCCTAGTCTTGTAGATAATCAGCTGATAACATTAAGAGAAAAATTGCAATAACTTACATTCATTGTTATAAATCCATTATTATAAACAAGTTTAGATCATATGAACAAATGCAAAATTTAGTAACTGAAAACTATTTTTCAATTCATTTTGATAATAAACATTACATAGTAATAAGCAGCTTCAGTATTTAGTTTTTAAAAATCAAAGGAAAAAAAGAACTTAAAGATTTGATGTTAAAAATAATTTGTAAATGATTAATGCTAAAGAAAAAAAATCACTCAAAAGATTTTGAAGATATATGATTATTTTCTTATAATATTAAGGGATCAAAATATCTTAATTTGTTAAAAGATCTTTTTTATTTGGTCAAATAATTTGAGTGCATTTTTTTAGAAAAAGGTGAAAGAATTTTCAGAAGTCAAAACTTTAAATAGACATGCAAATTAATATCTGCAGGGAACTTGAAATTGTTAAAATTCATATTCAGCAAGATATGATCACATGCCTAAAGCTTATTCTTCTCTCTTTCATTACAATTAAATTTATTGTGCTTTAAATGTTTTTTCTGCTCTGATGGGAGTAAAGGATTTAATGAGGATTGCAATATGTTTCCTAGATTCTTAGCAGGGTTTAAATCTGGCTAGCAGAGGTCAATAGAAAACAAGGAAGTTGGCCAAGTATTTCCTGTCAGTCAAGCATCATTAGGAAGCAAGGATCTTGCATTATCATACAAGAACAAACCATCATACCAAAACATGATGAGTAAAAAGGAGTGTAAATGGTCTGCAACAAGATCTGTGTATGTCACACCTATCACAACAAACTGCAATTTCACTAGTGACCCATGAGAAGTCCACCAGTACATAATTTACACCATTAGAGAGCCACCACCAGCTTACACAACACTGCTGACAGGCAAGACCCATAGATCCATCTGGACTCCTCTACATGCAAAATCAACTGTCTGCTTGAAACAGCTGGAAACTTAATTCATTTGACCAGGTGATATGGTGCCAGTCTTCCATAGTTTGATAATATTTCTTGATTCAGATGAGACATGATAATTGATATTTGATCAATAATAGTACAATGACCGCTTGACAATGAAATACCATAGAATGCAGAATAGAATATATATATATATATATATATATATATATATATATATATATATATAAAACTGGCTGCTTGCTTTCCAAGTAACTATATCTGCTTGGGTAGCTAGGTAATCTTACTTGGTCACATTTGTTTCTTCAACACCCACAGTCAACCTACTTTATGCTGCAACTATACTGAGCAGATCTTAGTTTATGAGTGAGAGCACATCATCAGTTTGAGCAAGGCCATTATACTCAAACATTTGGTCATGATAAATTGTGAATTTGTGTGAGCACAACCATTGACAGCTTCAAAACAATTTTGTTTACCCAATTCCACGTTCACCCATAGTATGATTTACAGGTATTTTTCACCATTCCTGCATGCTGGGATCATCTCTCATTTGACATCAAGAAGTTACCTCCCTAACAAAACAGCCATGGAGAGAATTGAACCATGGTCTCATGGCCATATATTGATTTAAAAAAAAGAAAGTAACTATGAACAGTTAATTCATATAAATGACTATCAGTTAATGGCTTGTATACAATTTTCTTTAGTAGTTGTATTGTACTTACTTGTCATCTTTGTTGAGAAGTGAAACATTGACTTGTCCAAGAATAATGCTCAAGTATAGCCTATAAGGAGAGATGAAGACAATATCAGATGCAGAAAAAAAAGCAAGTGTAGTGAGTCTCGATAAAAATAAAATATATAAACAAAAATAAAAAGGATTCAAATTAAAATAAGGCATTTGTACTTTCCTTTAAAATCCATATCGCTTTCTTTCTCTCAACTTCTCTTTCTATACTTCTCTCAACCTACAAGAAAGCAACATTTAAATAAAAAGAGGAAGAAGAGACTGAACCTGACCCAAAACATTGGAGGTTTACAGGAACAGAGCTTACTTATTTGTGACTGAAAAGTACCAAAAATCAGGGACGCACCACGCATATCTTCTGTTATTAAAAAAAAAAATGAAAAAGGAAGGAACACCAGGAAATAAAATATTTTGGCCAATCTAAAAAAAATTGACACAAAGAGACTTTTGGTGTTAGCCAAAACCAATAATTGCACCAAATTCTTGAGCCTGGTCAAAAGGATATAAACCTGAGCTAGTAACAGATGGGACAAGGAGAGGACTGAATCTACTAATGCATAGAAAACCAGCCATGCACGACACATGAAGAAACAGTTAAGAGGTCATTTGCTACTGATATTTCCACCCTGCTCAGGGCTGAGAAAAAACACAGTAGATTGATGTTGACTTCATTTCTGAGATTACTACTATCCCTATTGTGGAGAATTTGACTGTTCAGGCAGGGGGAAAAGCAATGTACTTACCTGGGTTTATTTCTTACTAACTAAAAATGGTTATGATTTTACTAACTTTTTATAGTTACAGGAGTCATGTGATTTTATTACCATGTGATCCATGAAGTAGTTATAAGGGAAGTTTTTTTTTTCCTTTTTATTTTTATATTTACTTATTGAAAGTTATTAGACGGTCACGTTATGTTGTGGAAAGGAATATTCTGTCACAAGTTAAGGCAGTAAGTGCTTTTGCTTCTTTTCCACAGTCTGAACTGTCTTTAGATGGTTTTGGGTGGAGATTTTCTTGACATTTTGTGAAAGAATAATCTTGCACATATGTGATATAGATAATAGCAGTGATGGATTACTGAGAAGGTTTTCTCTTCTGCAATTGAAGATCAGGACAAATCTAGATGTTGCTCGTCAGGAGGAAAATCTGTGAAAACTTTGGCTCTTCAAAAAAAAAAAAAATGTGTTAGAGTACCTAATGGAGGTAGAGATTTGTGTTAACAAATTGCAACTTCAGTCTTCTTCTGAGGAAGACTGGGTGGCCATTTAGAAGGAATCCCTGAAGTATTTGCTAAGGTTCCGGAGGGAGTTTGAGGATCTTGAGCTTAAATTCCTCCCTGCCATAACTGATTCTGAAATTGTCATCTCCAGGCTCCCCAGAGATGAATAAGAGTCCATCCTAGTTTGTAGTAAAACCACCACAAATCCAGATTACTGGCCCTACATATAGTGGCCAGGAAATGCATACTGACCAGACGAGTTTTCGAAATTTCTTATCTTGTTTTGAGATTTGTGTAGCTGGCATGGCCAATGATGCTGCGAGGCTAAACTTCTTAAAATGTTCGCTCTCTGGAAATGTCTTACTGCTGATCAACCATCACAATATCAGCAATAGGAATTATTGAATGGCCCTCACTATCCTGAAGGATGAATATCTGGATGATATTATAGAGTTTTCATCCAGATGGAAGAACCTTTTAGCTGACCTCTCTGGATTGGGAACCATTTCCTTTCCCTGGAAGGCTTTCAGTGAGAATGAGGCTGGAGAACTGTTCCTCTTTTGCGATGCATCACTGGAGGCATATGGGTTTGCTGCATATGTGGTGCAGAATAGCAAGTCTTACATGGCTTTGGCAAAGGCTAAGGTGGCACCCTTAAAGAAAAGACTCTTCTTTCCTACCTTGGAACTTTTGGCCATGTATTTGGCCCTGAAATGCTTGCCCACTGTCTTGAAGGGCTGTGGAGGATTCTCCCCTACCAAAATACTTGTGGATTATTTCTGTATCAATTGTAAGTAAGAATCTCTCTCCAAGAAACAGACTAAAGCATGTCTTGCAGATAGCTGGTAAGTTGGAATCCTTGATTGGCTTACTTATCAATAAGAAACAGAAATCAGAAAATCAAAGTCAAATATTTAAAAAAAAAAGATGAGAGAAAAGAAGTGAAAACTTACCGGTGCCGAAAGCAAAAAGCTAGAAAAGTAGAAGTAACACTTATATAGGGAAGTGCCAATGCATTATGGGTGAGTGGTGGTTGCATAAAAGCTAGAAAGAATGATGGGCTAGGAGCTTTTTGCTTTGCAAATGGGTGTCTGTGAGTGAACAAACAGGAAAGGAAAGGAAGAAGAGGAAAGAAAGAAAAAAGAGTTTTTTCTTTTTTTATTGTTTGTGTATATCAGCAAGACCACAAGCTATTTCAACATTTCACCACGGAAGGAGAGACAGGAAGAATGTGTGTGGCCAGTGACACGACCAGACCCTTTGATGGACAGGGAGACACAGTAGCATGGCTCACGAACGTGAAGTTGAATGCTAGGTTGCAACATATTACTGAACTGGCAAGTCTGATCCTGCTGTACCTTGAGGGGGAGGCATTGGTTCTCTATATGAAGATGAATGAGATTGATATGACAGATGCCGAGATGATTGAGTCTTTACAGATAGTCCTTTGATAGCATTTGGAAAATTAATAAAATCCAAATGGACTGGCGAATCCATTGATGTTTATGCAAACAACATGGCAATTGGCAGGATTAGCGGGATTCGTTGGAAGGAGTGTGGAGAGGATGGTGAAGCCAGCATTTGTGCATGGATTTCTAGACCAAATATCGATCGCACTTCAGCAGTTGCCCTTAGTGGAAACTAAAGGCTGCTAGGGTGATAACCATGAACAGAGCAGGAGAATCACATGGAATAGTTGTTATGGCACAAAGCCTGACCACTACAGAACCAGGAATGAAACAAACAAGAAGGTTTAGAGGACAATGTTTTTGGTGTTGTGGGCCGCACATGTTAAAAGATTGTAAGGAATGATCAAAGCCTGCTGTGACATGCTATGGATGTAGAGAGAAGGGACACATTGTCAGATTTTGTCCCCAGGGAAACAAGCAAGTGGGAGTTACTGCACCAGTAGCTACCCCGATGGATCAATATCAATGCGACATCAAACCTTACCAATTGTAACATAGAGGGAAGGAAAGCAAGAGCATTAATGGATACAGGATGCACTATGACCCTGGTAAATCCCTGGTTGGTGAGAAGTTTGAGTAGAACAATGCTTGTAAAAGCAGTTGAAGGGAAAGAGGTTGCATGCAAGGGCTCTAGAACTGTGACATTATTGGTAGCAGAGGTGCAGTCCAAGATAAGAGTGCTTGTTTTTTGGAGTACATACATTTTTGTGCTGAATTCGATGGCAAAAAGTGGACCATTGAATGGTGCTGAACAAGCAGACCACCCATTATTAAAGAACAGGGTGAGCTTATATGAGAATTCCATGCAAGGAGAGTAGAGAGTAGAGTTTGAAAAGGAGGTGGACAGATGGGTTGAAGAAGGCATCTTAGTAACTCGGTAGGAAAAAGTCCAAAGTGGAATATTGCCACTGATGTCAGTTAACCAACCAACCAAAGTTAGGCCAGTACTAGACTTTAGGGAGTTAAATGCACACGTATCATGCTACACAGGAAGTGATGACTTTGATGTATGTGGAAAAATCATGCAAGAATAGACCATGTGTTGCTGCTGCGATTGTAGATCTGAAATCAGCATACCTGCAATTACATGTAGCAGAGAAGCTGTGGCAGTACCACATAGTGATAGGGCTCAAGACTGTACTGAAGCAGGAGGAGACAATAGTGCAGGCCACAAACTCCTATATCGATGAGATCCTGGTGGATGAGACAATTGTGCACACAGAAAAAGAAAGATGTCACCTCAAAAAATATGGATTAATATCAAAACCTTCAGAGTCACTTGATGGGGGGGGGGAAGCAGCACTTGGGCTAAAGTTGCAGAAGGATAAAGAAACTGGAGAGTTGGTGTTCCAAAGGGGTAATGAGATTCCACTTGTGATGGATGAGTAAACGAGAATTGTTTTTGACATGAGAGAAGTTGGTGGGCTATTACCCTGTGGCTGAATGGTTGAGGGTCGCATGCAGCTATATAAAAAGTCAGACGGGGGAGAAGATGAAATGACTGAGTGAGTGACAGAACATTATCAATGATAAAGGTAAAAAGAGGATCCACTGAGAGGAAAATGGCACATACCAAAGGTGGATGATGGCATAGTTTCGGGTGATGCAAGTAGCATAGCAATGAGAGTTGTTTTGGAGGTAGGGAGTGCCAAAGTGGAGGACACTGCTTGGTTGAGGAAGAAAACTGATGCCAACCACATAAATGTAGCAGAATTGGAAGCAGTAATGAAAGACATCAACTTGGCACTGCAGTGGGAGCTGAAGAACATAGAGGTGAAGACAGACTTGGAAACAGTGTTGGCGTGGGTTGAGTCTGTTATTATGAAGAAGAGCAGGATATAGACTAAGGAAACAGCAGAGATGCTCATAAAGTGTAGATTGGGAATTCTGGAGGACATCATTAAAGAGTTTGACCTGCAGGTTAGAGACAGCCTTGTATCCTCGGCGGCTAATAAGGCCAATGTGCTCACAGGGATGAGGAAAGCTTGGATGAAAATGCCCCTTGATGCAGCCAAAGAATATGCCATGTGCAATGTTGAAGATGGTAGTATAAAAAATTGCACAAGATGCACCACATGGGTGTTGAGAGGACACTATATTTAGCCAGGAAGGTAGACCCAACTGTCTCTAGGAGAGTCGTTCACAGAGTAGTGTGAGCATGCCAATGATGCCAATCAATTGATTCTGTGCCAAGTATGCAATGAGGCCAGTGAATTTCATGTCTCAAACAATTGGGCAAGACTAGAGATCAATGTCACGCATTACCAAAATGGGTGAAGTGACCTGGTTCAATTCAAGTTGGAGAGGCAGTATGGATAAAGCCAGCTGGTGCTCGCTGCACCACGTAATGGGGGTGGGGAATGGTGACTGGAGTACAGTCAAAAAATAATGTTTCTGCAGATACTCACCAGAAAGGTGATAGTACTATCACCCTACACCCTCCCTGGTTGTCCAAGATGACCAACACCTGCAGCTGATTGAATAGGTTATCACTTTGATCCAGGTCCTGCCTTATCCTACATTGTGATTTGCTTTGATCTAAGGCAACCAAGATCAAATCATTGTCAGGTATCTTTGTATTGGGCTGGTCTAAGCAGGGTGAAAACACAAAGAAAGAAAATAACACTCAGATAAAAAAAATACTATTTTTATATAAGGTCCTTTGTACAGCAGTTGGTTAAGTGTTGTTAAAGTCTAGGAGTTTGTATACAGACAATTATCAGCCCAGTCTGCTTCTAAGTTGGATGTGACACTTTGTCAAATTTGTAAAGTTTGTTTTGCTGATTTGGTAAAGTTTGGCACAAGGCTGATGTCGGCAGTTCATGTCAGCAGCTAATGACGTGGGGTATCTTGTGTCTGGTGGTTGGGACGATCTCTTTTTTTTTGCTTCAGGGCATTTGTATTTATTGACACTCGCCTAAAACTGACATGGGGCATGACAAAGTCAGGGAATTAAATTTTCCAAAACTTTCAACAAAAACCACCTTTTTGCTGTCTGGGTTTTGAAAAATTAATTACATCCCAATTTGGAATTTTTCTCCCTTTCTTCAGGTGACAATTGTAGGCATTAATCCGACACATAACTTCCACTTTCTCTCATTACCACCTCCCACCAATACTCTACAGAACCCCCCACCTTCCTTGGTGTCTCATCTGCACCCACCACTTTGGCTACTTGAACCAAGGGACGTTAACTGCCTCAGGGTGAAGACGAAAGAAAGATTAATTAATTCTTATCTCCAAATTATGATTTTAAATCCGACCAGATTCTCTCTTCTTTATCTTCACAGCCCATACTTTTAGCTATATGCCATCAACCAAGTATCAAACACTTTTGTTATATGGCCTGTCATAGTTGTTTTCTCTGCTAGACATTTGGTTCTCAGCCTCTTTTGAGAATTAAAATATTCAGTCTTTCCCACGGGGATTTATTGGTATGTTGTTCTGGCTATCCATTAATCCTTGTGTATTGTTTACCAGTAACAAATAGTGTCACAGTACAGCAAGGCAAGGTGATGGTGAACAGATGATTCAGCACATGGGTCAGAAAGAGAAGTGTAACCACCTTATTGGGCACGTGACTATGTGGTATGAGCATGATCTTGTTGAGATCAAAGGAGCATGTGTTAAAAAGAGGAGAGAAAAGAAGTGAAAACTTACTGGCACCAGAAGCAAAAAGCTAGAAAAGTGGAAATAACACTTATATAGGGAAGTGCCAATGCATTATGGGTGAGCAGTAGTTGCATAAAAGGTGGAAAGACTGATGGGCGAGGAGATTTTTTCTTTGCAAATGGGATGTCGGTGACAGGAAAGGAAAGGAAGTAGAGGAAAGAAAGAAAAAGACTTTTTTCTTTTATTGTTTCTGTATATCAGTGAAACCACAAATGTGCAATAATCTTATTTAAACAATTTCTTAAGTATAGCAGGAAATAGTGGAGACTTGTTCAAAATTACTAAAGTGTTATGGAGTAGATAACACACTCCTAGTAGCACAAATGAACCAGGCAAGATGCCTTAAATAAAGAACTCAAAGCAAGTCAGGAGAAGTCTGTTGGAGTCAATTGAGAAGAAGAAAGAATTGATGACATCCTGGTGAGTAACCTAAGCAAGACATAATATTATAACCACTAGGAGTGAGTTATAACAATGGTACCAAGTGACCGAAACTCATACTGAGTAGAAAAAAGTACTTTTTGCTTCGGGACACATGATAACAGTGACAATAAGAAATTATGGCAACATTAGTTTAAATTTTTTCTTTGGTGTGGATAAAGAAGGAAAAAAAAATTCTTTAAATATGGAAGAATTATTAGCCCAAGTGATAAAAATACAACAAAAGCAACAGTTGCTGAAACTCCAGAAACAACAAAATTTAATTGAAATAATACAGAAACAGAAAATTCCCCAAGTTCTTTCAATTCTAACATGGTGACAAATGCCATAACTGAATTCACATACAATTCAGATTATGGAATTACCTTTTTGCTTATTTTAGAAGATACAAGCAAATTTTTAGAGAAGAATGCAGTGACTGGGAAGATGAGAAAAATAAAGAAAGACTTTTGTTGAGAAAATTAGCACTGCTAGAACATGAAAAATACTGTCATTTTGTACTACTGAAAAAAAAAAAAAAACAGGAGAAATTTGTCTTGAAGAAACAGTAAATATTCTGATTAAAATTTTTTGTGAGAAAAGTTTTTTATTCAATACTCGGAAGTGTATGAATCTGAAAAAAGAAGACAAAGATTTTATCACGTATGCTGGAATCATTAACAAGGAGTATGAAAGATTCAAATTAAATGAACTGACATCTGATATGTTTAAAGGGTTAATTTTCGTTCAAGGGTTAATGGCAAAAAAAAGACACAGAAATTCATGCTAGAATTCTAATGAAACTTGAACAGCATCAAAAACTAACACAAGAAATACCAGGCAAATCCTAAATTTGAGACGTGATACAGAAGAAATTGAAGAAAAAGAAAAATTAATCCAGGTTTCAGATATGAAATTTTACATCTCAGACACAACTGATTCTTTAAGAATTCAAAGTGCTAAAACAAACCAAAGAAAATTTGTGTATGTGGAAAATGAATAATGTGAATGTAAAAATACAACTAGACACTGGTAATGACACCACAATAATCAATGAAGCCACATGGAAAGCATGGTATAGGGGCAGTAATTCTACATAAATATGATGGTAACATGAAAGCCGTTGCACGTGTTATGGTGAAAGACACCTAGTCTATAGATAATAGACTCTCCAATCTATTAAAAGTAGGAGTCAGTGAGGGTCAACGTGAGTCGAAGACGAAAAGTAGTCAGCTACCACAACTCGATTACTCTGCGTAATACTTATTATTACAAGTTCCTAACGTTTTGTATGTTGAACCTATTTAGGACCGAAGTTAGTCCAAATACAGTTTCCACTGAGGAATTAACTCTACAACAACTTTGGCGACGAGGATTTGAACTCATATGGAGGAAGAAAAAACTTGTTCGCCAATATAACTTTGGCGGTGAGGATTTGTACTCATACAGAGGAAGAAAAAGTCCGTTTGCCACAGTGGTTTTCGCGATGAAATCTGCACTCGTACGGAGGAAGAAAAATTTTGTTCGACACAAATAACGTGGGTGACAAAGTCTTGGATTTGCATTAAAAAAAAAAAAAAAAATTGGCAAAGTTTTTTGCGAACCAAGATGTCAATTTAGTGACGAAAATATTTGTTGTATTCTCAAATGAGAAAAGAAATATTTTTCTTGAAGACAGTTTGCTAAAATAGGGCACGAATTGCAAATTTGTTGAACCCCCTCTACAGTATTTAGGCATTGTGCAAACTTTTTGAAAAAAAAAAAAAAAAAAAAAAAAAAAAAAAAAAATGGAGGAATGCAAAAGTCTATTCCTGGAATTTTTTAAGTTCCAGTTGGAACAACAAATGAAAATATTAGAACAACAAAAAACATTCCAGATGCAGTTACAGGAGGAAACTTTCAATAGACAAATGCAATTCTAACAGAAAATGGAACAGTTGCATGGGGAGTTTCAAAGCAAAATTTTGGAAATAACTGAGAACAGGAAAGAGAAAAGTCTACAAAATGATTCTTTCCCAGAGAATACAATATGGAATTCAATTGAAATATTCACGTACAGTCCAGATGAAGAGATAACTTTTGAAGAATATTATAAAAAATATACGGACGTGTATAACGAGGACTGCCACTCGTGGTCTGAAGGAAAGAAGGTTAGGCTTCTTTTAAGCAAATAGAAACTGCTGAGCATAACAAATAGGTAAACTACATTTTACCGAAAAAAATTAACGAGTTGACATTTACCGAGGCGGTAAATATATTAAGTGAATTATTTAGTAAAAAGACATCTTTGTTCCACAAGAGGTGGAAATGTTTGAATTTGATGAAAGATGACGAACAAGACTATATAATGTACACAGCCAATGTGAATAAGCATTGTGAAGAATTCAAGCTAGCAGAGTTAAGCACAGACAATTTTAAGCGCTTGGTGTTTGTTCAGGGGCTGGTATTGGAAAAAGACGCAGAGTTGAGAAAATTAGTACTGGCAAAATTGGAAAGCAATCCAAGTATTACGGTACAGAAATTGGCAGAAGACTGCACAAGATATGTTAGCGTAAAAAAAGACTCAAAAAAGAGAGAACAGTCTGGCATTTTGCATGTAAGGAAAATATGCTACAAAGAAAGTAAGTCTAACAAAAAGAATTATAAAATTGCAGATTATCAAGCAATAAGTAAAATACTAGAGAAAAACAAACAAAAATGCCCGAAGCCATGTTTTGCTTGTGGTGAACTACACTGGTACAGATATTGCAATTTTAGGAATAAAAAATGTTTCAACTGTGGAAGAGTTGGGCATAGAAGCACACATTGCCGGTCAAAAAATAAAGGCAATAAAATAAGAAAACTAAAATCCAACGAGGTAAACGATGGAATAACTAAAAAATTTGTTACCGTCGAGATAAATAATAAAAAAATAAAAAACAACTTGACACTGGTTTGGATCTATCTATCATAAATTTGCATACGTGGAAGAAGTTGGGGAAAACAACTTTAATGAAGACAAAGAAAATCGCAAAGTCAGTGACAGGAGAAAAAATACAATTTATTGGAGAACTTGTTAAATAAAAAAAACGTGAAAAGTTAAACTATTTGTCATCGAAAATACCACAAACTTACTTGGTACGAATAGGATAACAGAATTTCAATTATGGGATCTACCAATAAATTCTTTCTGTTACAAGGTAGAAAGTTTAAACTCTGAAGCCCAAAAATTAATAAAGAAACTTAAGGAAACATTTCCTACTGCTTTTTCTCCAGGGTTGGGAACGTGTACTAAGATGGAGGCAAAATTCTTTCTAAAAGAAAACGCTCAGGCGGTATTCAAAAAGAAAAGGAATGTGCCATTTGCCTCAATGGAACAGACAGATAAAGAATTGGACAGATTAGAGAAATCCGGTGTACTCAAAAAAGTTGACTATAGTGATTGGGCAGCTCCGATGGTATACGTGAAAAAAAAGTCTAAAGAAATTTGTGTTTGTGCGGATTTTTCGACAGGGTTAAATGCAGCACTCAAAGACTATAATTATCCTCTACCAACAGTGGAAGAAATATTTGTGAAGCTTAATGGAGGCACTATATTTTCAAAGATAGACCTCAGCGATGCATATCTGCAAATACTGGTAGAAAAAGAAACGTCTAAACTTTTGTGTATTAACACACATCGGGGTCTGTATAAATTTAACAGACTACCTTTTGGGATTAAGGTCACAGCTGCCATTTTCCAACAAGTAATGGATTCGATGTTGGGTGGTTTAGATTTTGCTGTAGCGTATCTGGACAACATTCTCTTGAGAAGTACGAGTATAGCAGAACACGTGAAACATGTAAATGCAGTAGTTTCCAGAATACAGAAGTTTGGATTTAAACTCAAGGAAAGTAAATGCAAGTTTTTTAGGGAGAAAATGTAATATCTGGGGCAGATCATCGATAAGAATGGTAGAAGGCCAGACCCAGAGTGAGCAGCGGCTATAAAAGACATCCCGGCTCCAAATGATATTACCACATTACATAGTTTTTTGGGTATTAGCTAATTATTACCAAATATACATCCCTAAAATGTATGATCTGCGAGAACCATTAAATGAACTATTAAAGAAAGGAAAACCATGGAAGTGGACTAATGAATGGCAGAAAGCATTTGAAAAGATAAAGGAAGTGTTAACTTCGGAATTATTTTTAACCCATTACAATCCAGATTTAGAAATCATAGTAGCTTGCGACACAAATGCGTATGGAGTAGGAGCATGTATTTTGACAGATGGTCAAGTAAAACCAATTGCTCATGCTTCTAGAGCACTACTAATTACTCTCAGATAGAGAAAGAGGTGCCAGGAATAATATTTGCAGTAGCAAAATTTCACTGTTTTCTCCACGGTCGACATTTTAAGGTACAAACCGATCATAAGCCTCTAATTTCGATTTTTGGATCGAAAAAGGATTTGCCGAAGCATACAGCAAACCGACTACAAAGATGGGCTACAATATTGCTAAATTATAACTTCAGCATGGAGTACATACTATCGAATAAATTTGGCTACGCTGATGGGCTGTCCAGGTTAATTCCTAAAATGAGCGAACCATTAGAAGACACGGTAATTGCCTCACTGAAATCAGAAGAAGAGCTGAAATTTACTGTATGTAATGCAGTTTGGGAACTTCCGGTAACTCTAGAAAAAATAAAAGAAGAAGCCACCAGGGATGAGTATATCTTGAAAGTAAAAGAAAAAATATCCAAGAGTGTCCAGTACATAACAAATGTGTTTTCGCTTTGCGATACAGTATTGTTATATAGAGAACGTGTGGTGATTCCATACACACTCCAAAAACAAATATTAAAGGATTTTCATACTGGTCATCCAGGCAGCACTAGGATGAAGAGCCTAATGCAAAGTTTTGTTTATTGGCCGAATATGGACAGGGACATTGAGAACGCAGTGGCAAAATGTAAAGGCTGTGCTTTGGCTGCAAAGGCACCCCCAGTAAAATTTAATCCCTGGCCAAAAACAGACCTACCATGGTCTAGGTTGCATGTGGATTTTGCAGGTCCACTGAATGGATACCATTACATCATAGTAGTGGATAGTTTCTCAAAATGGCCTGAGATACAAAGGATAAGAAAACCGATGACGCAAAGTACGAAAAACTTCATGCTGGAATTGTTCGCAAGGTTTGGTGTTGTAGACACAATTGTGACGGACAACGGAAGTCAATTTACGTCAAAACAATTCAAAGATTTCTGCAAGGAATACAACGTCGAACGTATTACCACAGCTCCATATCACCCAAGATCAAACAGGTTAACTGAAAAATTTTTGGACACCCTTAAAAGAGCTTTAAAGAAAGCTAGGGAAATACCTGCAGATGAAGCCCTACAGAAGTTTCTACAGGTATACAGACTTACCCCAAATAATGCAACACCAGCTTCACAATCGCCAGCTGAGGTAATGTTTGCATGTCGGGTAAGATCTGTCTTTGACAAATTATTACCAAAAAAGACAAAGCCAGGTACAGAAAAATTTATTCAAGTAAAGAAATACAATCCTGGTGAAAAAGTATACTTTAAGGTATATAAACAGAATAAATCATTCTGGGAGATTGGAAAAATAGAAAAGCAGATTGGCAACATGATGTACTTCGTGAAAGGTGAAAAATTCACGTGCAGACGGCACATTAACCAGATCAGATGACGCTCTTCAGACGTAGTTGACAGCGCTCCAGTTGAAGAAGCACCTATGGAGGTGATTTTTGATACATTTGATCTACCAACGCCAGCAACGATATTACCTGAGGTACGCCGATCCAAGAGAAAAAGAAAGGCAACTGATCATTTGAAAATGAATCCAAAACGTAGGAGATATGCTACGATGTTGCTAAAAAAAAAAATGAAGTTTTTTTTGTTTTTTTTTCCTTTTCTGTAAAAAAATAAAATAAAATAAAAAATTAAGAAAACTGTTTTACTACGGAGTAAAGTTTTAGGAGGCAGGTGTTATGGTGAAAGACACCTAGTCTATAGATAATAGACTCTCCTATCTATTATAATTAGGAGTCAGTGAGGGTCAACGTGAGTCGAAGACAAAAAGTAGTCAGCTACCACAACTCGATTACTCTGCGTAATACTTATTATTACAAGTTCCTAACATTTTGTATGTTGAACCTATTTAGGACCGAAGTTAGTCCAAATACAGTTTCCACTGAGGAATTAACTCTACAACAACTTTGGCGACGAGGATTTGCACTCATACGGAGGAAAAAAAAAAAAAATTTGTTCGCCAATATAACTTTGGCGGTGAGGATTTGTACTCATACAGAGGAAGAAAAAATTTGTTTGCCAATATAACTTTAGCGGTGAGGATTTGTACTCATACGGAGGAAGAAAAATTTTGTTTGCCCCAAATAACGTGGGCGACAAAGTCTTGGATTTACACTAAAAAAAAAAAAAAACCAAGACGTCAATTTAGTGACGGAAAAATCTGTCGTATTCTCAACTGAGAAAAGAAATTTTGTTTGCGATAATATTTGCAGTAAAATAATTTCACAAATTTATACATGGACTACCGACCACTATTAACTTATGGTTCGAACAAAAGGAATTCCTATACATACAGTAAATAGATTACAACATTGGAGTACATCTTAATAAATTACGATTTCAAGATGGAATACCAACCATCCAAAGAAATTAGGACATGCTGATGGTTTATCAAGATTGATACCAAAAAGTACTGATCCATCTGTTATTGCAGCATTAAAAAATGAAATAGAGATTAAAAATATATTATGCAATGTAGTATCAGTTTGCTTGTAAAAGCAGAACAAGACAGGTTTACTTAAAAAAAAAAATGATTAAAAGTTTGAAAGATAAATGAGTTTTAGAATGCAATCCAGACTTGAATGCTTACTTGCTATGTGACCGAGTCCTGATATTTGCACAAAGAGTAGTAATACCTAGCAAATTACAAAAGTGAATACTTAAATGAATTTCATAGTGGACATCTGGGAATTTCAAGGATGAAATCTCTTATGAGAAGCTATGCTTCTAAAGTTTATATTCAGTGTTGTGTATTCATTATAGACACTAGAGAAGTTTAGGGCTGATAACAGCATACCTCAGCAAATTGAAGAAACCTTTTCTGAAATGTTACTAAATGGCAGAAACCAGAGCAATTTTGGAAGTACATTGCCTGAAATACTATAACAAAAATGAAGAAAGTGGTTTGAATAAAACAAAGTATGATGCACTGACCCATTTTTGTGAGGTAGACATTCTTCTAATTCCCGAAATATTTCTTTTCTGTCTTTGAGTTTCTGCTGTAATTCCTTCATGTCTGACTTGTCTTCAGGAGTCAATTCTTTTTCTTTTATATTCCTGAAAATAGAAACAAATAGAATTGGTTAGACTGTAAAAGAGAAAAATTGAATTATTCTTATACTATGCAATATTTGAGTGAAGCCCATTAAAAAAAAAAAAAAAAAAAAAAGAAAGAAAGAAAAAAATGGCATCTACAAGACATTAATACATGATAGTGATATTTTCTAATCTTCTCAGATTTCTTAATCTTCTCAATTGCTTAGATGAAGCATTGTCATTAATTTTTGGGATAGATTTGTTTCTTTTTTTCTTTCTTTCTTGTAATAGTCATGTCATATTACATTTTACAAATTTTAAACAAGCAGTGTAAATCAGAAAAAAACTAAGCACCCCATAAGATTTGACCTTATCTCTTGTCCATAGGAGCCATGTCAAGCAGAGAAATTTTTAATAATCTCTCATATGTATCTTTAAAAACAAACATTCTTTGAAAACAATATCACAAGTTTTCAAAGAAAAATTTTGAATTTCAGGAGTTGACAATTATTTGTGAGGAAGTCAAAAAGGTTAAGCTTTATAATTTAGTTATTTTGCAAAAACAGCCATTTAAAATTCATTTAAAATAGAATATTTGCCTTCAGTTAGGAACATTTATAAAATGAACTTCAGATGACTATCTTTATAAAAAGCATACAACAAATATCTAATAGAAAAAGAAACATCTTCTTTATACATACTTCTTGTGGGTGTTGAGGCTTCACTACCTCGTCTTTTAACTTTCCAATATTTTGTTATACCTAACCATGTCCACCTAAAGATTATCAAATTTATTAAAACCTAAATTTATACTTAGTTTTGTAAAGAATCAAATCATTGTGAACAATCATTCATAATTAATCTTAAAGAAATAGAAATAAAACTGATTAAAATACATTGTATTATATATGTAAATGTTACAAGCATACAAATTTTCAATAAAAGCAGAAGACAACATTAAAAGGTTACTATGAGGTCAGATAGAATATACAAACTTTCTAAAAATCATTTAAAAGCAAATTAATGATGTGACATCTCACATTTTTCTATTTTATGTCAGGTTTGATAATTTGATGAACAACTACTAAATGTTTCAGAAATTCTACAAAATATTTTTACTTCCAAGAAATTGTTTGACATTTATTTTCTAAAAATAAATTAAATGTTAAATATTTTTAAATATTTTCAAGATTTGAGTTTACAGTGTCTCACATTATTAGCCACATCATGTTTATTGATATATTAAAACTATTTATTGGAATCTAAGGAAGTGTAATGGTCATCAGAGTGTAAAGTGGAATTGGCAACCAGAATTCAAATTCCAGCCTAGTCCTGGTACTTTCATACAAATTCCCTTAGAAAAGTCATGAATTCTCTTCTTCCTACCCACAGCTACTAAGGTAGAGTGAACTTTCTAACCTTGAGCAGCAATTAGTCCAACAGAAGGAAAACTGAATCTGAAGCCATATAAACCACTATCTTTACCAAAAAGACATGTTAATTCATAAATAATAGGAAAAAGAAGAGGTGTTGGACAGTGACCAACTAAGTCCCAAAGGGGCATCATATTTTGCTGTTGGAATACAAAATATTATTAGCTGAATGTTGGAAATACATGAGCAGCTAAAATGAACATGGGCTCATTCTGTAGAATATAAACGAAAAAAAATTTGTGTTATCAACTAATTAGAGTTTAGTGCTATTGCAAAATCAGCATAGACATATAGTAGTGCACAATACAACCAGTTTTGTGATGACTTTGGGAACATTATGAAGAGGGAGATTTATGTTGGTGGATGGCAATTTATCAGCAAAGATGAACTTTGAAATGCTATTCTGGAAGCAATGAAGTCTGTCTCATGATTTTTCATATAAAACAGACTTCACAAAATCCATGGATGAATGACTTCAAAAAATTAGTTTCAGAACAAGGAGTATATACTTCACATTAATGTTGTCTATAATTTTTTTGTTCAAAACATTTGTATTAGGTTGGCCAAAAAGCTTGTTTGTAGAAAATTTACTTAAACTGAACAAACTTTTTGGTCGACCTAATATTTGTAAAAACTGTGCACATTAAGGAATTATAATTTTTCAATTACAACAGTTTCAGAAAAACCCATCAAAATTCATCAAACTGTTGTTACATCATAAAAGTGAAATGTTGTTTACTATAATTTATACATAATTCTCTATATACGTGTGAAAGCATGTGCAATACTCTGCATTTATCAGCCACCAACCAGGGGAGGTAAAATAGTTTTGGTGGCTAAGGCAGTACTGCCACTCCTGGTACCACCAGCAGCTTTTACCACAAGAGAGGGTATTGTTTGTGTCTATGTGTCAGTCTCTTGCGATTTCTTTTTATAACTGAAACTGAAATTTTCAAACATGTGTTAAAATATACAATGTACTTGTAGCGACCGTTATTAATGACATAGAATGGAAGGTAAACAGATATGTTTATGCCACGAGTAGCATTTTGCTGACAGCATGGTTTTTGTGACAAAAGACATGACTTACCTCAGAATTCAAAATGAGCACAAATGTGTCTTGCCTGCAAAGTGATGACAAAAAGAAATATGGCTGCTATTGAAGATGCAATTTATGTGCACCGATCTCATCCAAAATGAGACGATATTTGCACACATGGAAATTTTGGCCGTATTAGAATAGCATAAAAGTGGAGTGCCAGCAGCACGACTGAATCGGGAGTCATTTGGTGGACTGCATGCAATAGAGCTGGACGTACGAATTGACAGACGGACAAAGAGGAAGTCGAAGTAGGTGCGGCTGAATTGGTGTGTTTCACAACTGCCCAGTGTACCGGCTGAGAAAGAGAGTCACGCAATCCATTTCCTTGAGGTGAATGAAGAAGAAGAAAAAAAAAAACAGCTGGCCTGCCGGCGAGCACTGCACTTTTGGACTCACCCTCATCATTTTTTTTTTCTTCTCTACAATCTATTTCAGCCTGGCTTCAATCTGATTAACATCTCTCTGATCTTTCTCCTCCATTTCCATGTAGAAGGCTAGTGCATCCCCCTCCAGGTACAATGGCAACAGGCTAGCCACATCATCCACCTGCTGAAGTCTTGCCACCAGCCTGACCTGTTTTTAGCCATGCCACCACATCAACCTGGCTGGAAAATGGTTTTATAACGTCGCTGCTCATGCGAACCATTGCCATAACCACAGAAATACAGTTTTATTTAATTTTATTTATTTTGGATCTTGGCCAGATCAAACTTAATGCCTGTAGTTTGGAGATGATGTGAAGCATACTTTAAGTTCTGGCCAGTGATGTCCACCTTCAAAAAAAGGAAATGATTGACTGTCCAAGGAATGCATGGCACCTGACCTCAATAGGTAGCACATGACATTTTCCACACAGCCAGGTTGCAAGGATTCATAGCAGTTTTTTGTTGCTCATGCATCTCATCCCAGTTCTCCCATGGAACTGTTAATTCTACTAGGAGGACACACTTCTTTGAATTAACTACAATACAATGTCAGGGTGTGTGTTTGTCTGAATGTAATGTAAAATATTGTACATTAATAGTGCAAATGTTTCCATGAATCACTTTATTAGTTTTATAAAAAATTAGGAACAATTAAAAAGGGCTGATCAGAGATGCAGATAAATTTTAAAATGTTGCTGTGGTTATTTTTGTAAATAACAGATCACATTTGAGGTAATTCTCACCGTTTTAATGTCTCTTGGATTTTCTTCATACGATATCTGTGATGTGCAATGTGTTTTAAACATTTTTGTTGCACTTCAATCATTTCAGCCAAACGTTTCTGATATGTACGATGATCCTCCTGAAAAAGAAAAGTTTTTAAACAATGAAATTAAAAGAAAAATTATAAGCAAAAAATAACATCAAAATAAACATCAAATAGTATTGAATATAATAATCAACATATCTAGATAAATTTGAAAAAACTATTTTTAATATCTCCTTAGTGTGCTAGGTACATTTATATGATTTTCAATTATACAATTTGAGAAAGTGTGCATGTTATATATGAAGGATAATAGGCAAAGCAAAATCTTGTTTGATTGCAAATGCAGTAAAGAAAGACCAGACAGAAAATGGAGTGATGTGATAGAGGGGTTTACTGGTAAACCAATCAGAAAGTAGAACAGTTACAGGTTTTTGTCTATATTTCTGAGATGAGGTATTATGATTACTTGCATTATTTACATTAATCGGACTGCTATCCTCATCTTCACTGCCATATTCACGTTTTGGCCGTTATATGCTCCAGCCTTCTTCAGGTGATTGGAATTTTGAACCAAACCCTTTTCTTTTGTCCACTGGAGTAGATTTTTCTAGTTTCACGTGCCATGCCTCTTCCAGATGTCTCAGTTATTTCCCTTTAACTCAACTCTCCAAGTTTTGGTTCACCACTGCTGTGGTCTGAAATTGAACTCACAACACTTTCTAGTCACTGGATCATGTGTCCTTGAGGATATCTGTGTATGAATGTTTGGAACTTATAAACCTAATATCTCAGCAATCATATTTTACCAAGGCTCATATTGCAATTTTTCTGTTATTACTGCATTTTTTACCATAGTTTATATTGCAGTTTCTTTTGTTATTATTAATTGCTTTTCTCTAGCACTCCTTATTATTGGTTCCCATATTGTATTTATTTCTATGCTTGGCTCAGGGGATTTGTGGCCTAGCAACTTGGAGAGTTGAGTTAAAGATTTAAAGTTGTATTGTTAAGAAGTATGTTACAAATAGGGTCCTACTGGACCCTATTCGTAACATACTTGTTAACAACACAAATATAATAGCATCATCTACATGCAAAAAAAGGCTAAAAATAATGGAAGCCTTATTAATAAAAACAAAAAAAAAAACCTTAATAATATCAACTATGAACATGGACACAATATCTTGACCATGTTTTGAAAATGGAAACATTATATAAATACATACATACAACAATCTATTTCTTAATGTTAACAGTTAATACATCTCAACCTTGAAAATGGCTAAATGTACAGCGGAAAGTGCTCAGAAAGAAAAAACAATTGGACAGTTTTTATAGAATTTATCAGCCGAAAAGAAAAGAAAAAATACAAAATCTCATGAGAAATTGTATAAAAAACTAAATTAACGTACCTTGTCTGTCATATTCAATGAAATTATATATATATATATATATATATATATATATATATATATATATAAGGAGCTAGTGAAAAATTCTTAAATTGATCAAGAATGGACTAAAAAAAATTGTAATTATTGATCTTTTGGATAGTGTGTCAGGCTGAGGACTTTTCACTACACACTATACAAGACATACACAAACTTGAATGGTAATGAAAGGACAATGATTTAGAACAGTGGCTTTCAACCATTTTTTTTTAAATTATAGATTTACTGGTGTTGTTTGCATACATTTGCTGTGGAATAGACATTCACTTGTCTTGATTATTGCATACGCACTGATGCAAATAATGCCAATAATAGCTGCCATGCCATAACCAACAACAACATGAATAAGTTTGAACTTTTATTGTTGATAACTCCAAAATGGTAGATTTTATAAAAATTTCTTTGTTATTTTTCAATTAGGCAGGTAAATTTAGAATAAAAAAAATAACTGTTTGGGAAATTTTTATTAGATACTTAGTGCGAGGCTTAAAAAGCAAATTACCCAAAATTTCTTATGGAATTATTGGCATAAATTAGTATCATTTTTTTAGGTTCTTGTGAAGCCATTATCTATGGTATATATTGTGAAATAGGGCAAATAGGACCCCAAAATCAGGTAGGTGTTCAACCTCCTATTATTGGCCAAAACTATGGCAATTCACTTGACTTGCAGTGCAGGTCGGCCATCATGGGCCCCAATGCCCACACTATAGCAGTGGACTACTGTATTAGCTGAATTTTGACTTGAAAGCTTCTCTGTATAATGTTCAATCTATTTGATTGATATCCATAAATGAATTAAGTGCAGTGACAAGTTCATTGATTGCTTTTTATTATCATTAGGCTAAAGACTTATTGAGACGTGTAAAGAAGTGCTGAATATTCAACCAAGAAGCCCTTAAAAAAAAGAAGAAAAAAAAGAAAAAAGAAAAAAAAGAAAAAAGAAAAAAAAGAAAAAAGAAAAAAAAGAAAAAAGAAAAAAAAGAAAAAAGAAAAAAAAGAAAAAAGAAAAAAAAGAAAAAAGAAAAAAAAGAAAAAAGAAAAAAAAGAAAAAAGAAAAAAAAGAAAAAAGAAAAAAAAAGAAAAAAGAAAAAAAAGAAAAAAGAAAAAAAAGAAAAAAGAAAAAAAAGAAAAAAGAAAAAAAAGAAAAAAGAAAAAAAGAAAAAAGAAAAAAAAGAAAAAAGAAAAAAGAAAAAAGAAAAAAAAGAAAAAAGAAAAAAAGAAAAAAGAAAAAAAAGAAAAAAGAAAAAAAAGAAAAAAAAGAAAAAAAAGAAGAAAAAAAAGAAAAAAAAGAAGAAAAAAGAAAATAAAGAAAGAAAAAAAGAAGAAAAAAGAAAATAAAGAAAGAAAAAAGAAAATAAAGAAAGAAAAAAGCAACATTTAACTAACCAGTATGCACATTTAAAAAAAAGTGGATATAGGTGCTTGGAAGATAATTAAAACACTATGGTAATGACAGAATAAGTATTGAGAACATACACACAGCTTCACCATATTCTGGGTGTTTATTCTGTAAACATACAATGAGGCCACTCTCAGTCTTTCATCGACTGGACAAATCAATTCCCACCTTGTGTTTTTGCTTCATATCAGCGTGCACAAAGACTGGGAAAGACTTGTTGCATGTTCACAAAGGATGAAAGATCAATGCAAAAATTAAAAAAAAAAGATCCAGTTATCAATAATATGGTATTTATTTTACAGGGGTTCCAAGTCAAACTATTATTCTCATCAAGAGACTACTACTAACCTGATTGGATGGAGGGCTCCTCACTCATTCTCATCAGGACTACTTATATAAGGCTGATTTCCAACCAAGTGTTACTTGACCCCACATTTTCATTAACTGATTTATATTTTTCTTCCCATTTGGTCAAATGAGTTGCTCTTTTGGACACCAGCCGTAAAAATCACTCAACACTTCAGACCCCAATAACAACATTAGGGTCCACTTGATAGGATGTGTCTATTGTGCCAGATTTCCATATTTCTAGACAGTCTCAAAATATGCCTTGGAGAATTATAGTTTGTAGAAGTTTAATACTCCAACAGCTTGAATTTGTCATATCATCCTAAATCCTCACAGAAACCAGCTCATAAAACAGATGATAATGGAATGCATCATCATCATCAGTCCTGTCAGCAGGTGTGATCATAAGGTCACTGAACACAAAACTAGTTCTCTCCATATATCTTGGTTGAAAGCTGGAAAGGTATTCATTCATACATAGCAAGTCTTGAGCAAGTAAACCTAGTGGAGCATATCCCTCTCCAGGTCAAACCACAGCTAATGTCCTCCAACTTGAAGGCTCACCTTGGTTACAGACACATTGCTGTTAATACTATCAGTAGAAACCTCTATGAAGAAGGCCAGAGTGTACAAGGGTTGAAACATTGTGAATATGGCAACAAAGCTGAATAGTCCAAACAACATTAATAGTCAGTCTATATTTCTGAGATGAGGTATTATGTACAGTATTGACATTAGTCGGACTATTGTCCTCATCTTTGTCGCCATATTTGTCACAACGTTTCAGCCGTTGTACGCTCCAGCCTTCTTCAGGTGGTTGGAATTTCGAACCGAAACCTTTATTTCGATCCCTGGGGTAGACTGTTCTGGTTCCACGAGCCATGTTTGAAGAACGGACCAGTATTCCAATAGATAATCTGATGGAGATGTTGACTTTCTGTACACAAACAACACACTTCGGAATGGGATCACACATATATTGACAGGATGAGAGCTTAGCAATGGGCTCGCCATTATCACCAGCAATGGCGAATATATACATGGAATACTTTGAAGAAATGGCATTAGAATCCATATCTCTAAAGCTAACTATATGGTTAAGGTACGTAGATGACACCTTCATACTCTGGCCACACCAGGAAGATGTCCAGGTTCTACTGGACCATGTGAACTCAATAAGACCATCGATACAGTTCACAATGGAGAAAGAGAGTAACAACACACTCCCATTCCTGGATGTACTAATATCTCGAACAGAGCATGGGTTCAAGACATCCGTATACCGTAAACCAACATTCACCGGACAGTACCTCAATTTCAACTCCCACCATCCATACAGCGTAAAGAAAGGGATCGTCTGTTGCTTACAACACTGAGCAAAAGTCATAAGTGGCGACCCAGAGACGTTAGATAAGGAATTGGTCAGTATAAGTAGTACCCTACAACGTAACAACTACCCTGGGTACATGGCAGCAGCCCCCCAAAACTGGGATAGGCGGGTACAAGAGGAGGAGGAGGAGGACAACAACACTCAGAAAACAGTCTGCCTGCCTTATGTGAAGGGGTTATCAGAGAAAATACAAAGGATCTGCGGTCCATATAGCATCAGGACAACCTTCAAAAGCGTGACAACACTTCGCAGATATCTCTCTCGAGTGAGACCCCCCATAAAGGAGAACAGGACTAAAGACTGTGTGTACGCTATCCTGTGCAGCTGCGGAAAGGAATATAAAGGAGAAACAGGCCGCCCCCTCAAGGTAAGGCTTCAAGAACACCAGAAAGCTGTAATGCGAGGGGAAGTAGAAAAATCAGGCGTGGCTGACCACATTTGGAGAGAGAAGGGAGATCACCGTCCCCTGTGGGATCAGGTTGAGATCATAGATAGGGAACACCATTGGAAAATTTGTAAACTTAAGGAATCAGCACATATGCTAGGCCACAAAAATCTCCTGAGTCGGCCAAGCATAGAAATAAATACAATATGGGAACCAGTAATAAGGAGTGCCAGAGAACAGCAATGATAACAAAAAAGTTGCAATATGAGATCTGGTAAAAACATGCAATGATAACAGCAAAATTGCAATATGAGTACTGGTAAAAAATGGTTGCTGAAAAATTAGGATTATCATACTCAGAAATTCATACCCAGATGTCCTCAAGGACACATGGCACAGTGGATAAAGGTGTTGGTTAGATCCAGTGACAGACCCAAAGAGTGTGAGTTCAATACCCGGTTCAGGCAGTGGAGAACTTTCAGAGGGAAAATTAGCAGGAGATAAGTGATAACTGACATCCATCAAACATGGCTCGTGGAACTAGAACAGTCTACCCCAGTGATCGAAATAAAGGGTTCGGTTCGAAATTGAAATTTCTTGGAGGTATAATGTAATGAGGAAAAATGGCAAAATCAACACTCACAGAGTATAAAGCTAAATGAGCAATAGGGAAACATCGAATAATCTACTTGACAAGTCAGAGTGGGTCACAAAAACAAGGAGTTTTTGTAAAGTAAAGGAACAAAAGTTACTTAGAGCAGCAAAAGACAAGAAGTTGTGAAGTTTTGGAATTTAATTTGAGACCCACGGCTACAATATTTTACAAATTCACATTCTAGCCTGTTTTCCAATCTTACCCCCAACCTTTTTCCTTGCTTTCCTGGCTCCCAAAGCCTTGATCCTCATCAGAGATAAGAAAATATTTTCTGACTAACGAGAAAGCTGGAAAACATAAAAAGGAATTCCACCATCATTATCCTTGCCATGGTGCCATAAAGTCGCACGTGTGTGTATGTGGGGGGGGATAACAATTTTGGAGGGAAAAGTCCCTGATACTTCTGAGCCTCCCAAATCTCTATAAATTTGGAGAATCTACACCTATTTGCCAGTGAGTAATCGTCAATCGTCTGTGAAACAACAGAAGTTGGTAACAGAAAAGCAGAAATCTTCGTCAGCTAGAAAGAACTACCTACTAAGGGCTGTTAAGAAAGAATGTCGACCCACTACTAAATACCAGTTGAAAGTTGCCTCTTTTCACCTACAAGACTTCTGTCATCGACCTACGAACTCACTCAACTGCAAAATTCCTATTTACCAACATTTTCCTACTCTGCAAGAACTCTGAAGAAAACTGTGAGTGTTTTGACTCTTAACGAAATTCTACCCACTTAAAGAACTTTTAGGTACTCAGAGAAATATTTTGAGCAAGCCTTTTTCTTTTATGAACATTTCTTCTTCCTTTAAGGTTAAAGGACTTTTTCTTCACCCTTTCTTTCTCTCCTAATTGCGTTTAACCCTTTTTTTGCACATGTAAATAAACATCTTTTACTGTTACACACTGAGCAGGAGTTTTGAGTCTTTCTTTATTTGTCCACCTAAAAGAGAGAGTTTGGCCGCTCTAATCTTTCAAGCCATAGTAGCTTACTGTTTTTATCCAATTTTTGCTGCAATTTTTTAACCTCAACCCTTTCATGTGGAAAAACTGAGACAAATTTCCCACAGAAGAACCATGATCTGAAAGGCATTGATAGAATTGTCCATATTTTCTATTCATCCCCAAGATAAAATACACTCTTCAATCAGAATCAGTTTTAACCTACCAACCCCTTACATTGCAAATCTCAACTTTTTATTGGTTGAGACAACACCAAAATGTGTAACAATTGTCGAAAACCTATTTTTGCACCCAGTTCCCTGGAGCCTACTTTGGATTCCCAAAACAAATAAAAAGGACCATTTCAACCCAATTTACCAGTCAGTCACTTAGCTTCGTGTGTTTCAGTATTGAATTTACGACCAGTGTTACTGCATTTTGAGAAGTAACTGTTTTGAATGGATAAGTTTATTTTTTATTCTTTTGTTTTTCGAAAAACCTTTTTCAATTTTTTAGTTTTTGCTTGTTTTTTAGTACATATTATTTATACACTTTTTCCTTTCTTTTCTGTTTGCATTTTTACCCCCTCCCTGTTTTTATTTACATTTTGCGTATTTAGTTGAACTGTTTATTGTCTTTGGGTACCCCATTGTTTTTGCATTTTATTTTACATTTGAATATTTTTTTATAAACTTCCTATACTGAAAAACACTTAAAAAGGGAAAAATAACTAGTCATTTGGTTGACTGTGGTTGGCTTTTTAGCCACTATGGTCGACAAAAACAATGACAGTATGGATACACCGGTACCAAGTCCGGTGTCACCAGCCAAAACAGCCTGGTCAGAAAATAGGCCGCTAAAAAAGGATAGCAACTTTTACGTTAACCACCGTAAAAAATATGAAGATTCATTCAAGGACAATGAGTTCTTGACAATCCAGGAGGTGTTTGACGCAGTAAGCCCGCGCACCATATTCCTGCTGACCTCCAATGTTAAAACCCGGAAATTGGTTGGGGTCAGCAGGGAAAGCATGGAGGAGGCTTTGAAGGTCTTGAAGATCAGCCCTAAAATTCTCGCAAGAAGGACTAATGCATTGTGGGATATCCTTCTCCAAACTGAGGACCAGGCTAAGGAGTTGGCAGGGAGGGTATTGAGTACAAAGTCCCTGAGACTCCAAATAGAATATATGGGCACCCATAGGACGATAGTGACCATCCATGGGGTGCCCGTAGACATCCCAAATGACTGGATGGGGGCCTACTTCTCCAAATTTGGTGAAGTAAATGAAGTGAAGGCCCTCAGTAGCAAAACTGGCATCGAAACATGAAGGAGATATGGAGGTGCAAATAACCCTGAACAGGAAGGGTTTTCAAGAACATTTTGGTCTGCCGTGACAGGAGGATGCTTGTGGTAGTGGAGGGCAGAAAACCATGGTGTTGGTAATGTGGGGTGTCCAGCCACATGGCAAAGGATTGCCCCAGTAAAAAAAGGTGCACAAGCTTCAGTACGGCCAGCATCTACTGCAGCTAAAACAACAACAATAGTAGCAGGGCAAGCAGAGGAGGGGACTTCAAAATTGGATGGAGAGTGGAAGGAAGTCTCCAGGGAACGGAAAACATCAAGCGTCTCGTCTCCCTCTCAAAAGGAAATAGCCCAAGAGAAGAGGCAGTCACCGCCTGAAAAACTGAAGGAGGTGTGGCAGCAACCGAAAGAGGGACAGCAACCCAAAGAGGGAGAGCAGAAGCGGCTGCAGCAGGAGCAGCAGCAACACCACCACCAACAGCAGCAGGCAGAAACAGAGACGCCGATGGAAGTGGACAGAATGCCTCCTCCTCGAGCTTCTTCCCTGAAAAGGAGCAGGGAGGAAGAAACAGATAAACAACCACAAAGACACTCTGGCCATAGCAGGGCATGGACAGAATGAGGTCACACTCTGTCCCTGCTTTGCCAAGAGAAGCTATTAGCTCCCACAAAGTCAGGAGCCTCCCCACTTCCCTTTCCCGTGCTCCATCCCCTTCTCCCTCCACTTCCTCCCTGAGTTCATCATTTGTCATGGTTAATCTTGGCCCCCGTCACCTTTTCGTACCAATCAAGCGCCTTCAGTACTGCCTCAATGTCACTGCGGGACAACACAAAAGCAGATACGTCATCGGCGTATGCAGAAACCCTGGCTCAAGCCTCTCCAGGAATGGCGATTCCGCATAGGGCCAGACTGCACACCTCGTTCCTCAGCCGGCAAAGGAGAGGCTCCAATGCCAAAGCATAATGTAGGGGCGACAGTGAACAACCCTGACGAACCAACCTAGACAGTGCAAAAGCGCTTGACAGCT
Source organism: Acanthosepion esculentum (assembly GCA_964036315.1). NCBI lineage: Eukaryota > Metazoa > Mollusca > Cephalopoda > Sepiida > Sepiidae > Acanthosepion > Acanthosepion esculentum. The sequence continues at coordinate 116,385,656 of OZ038478.1, forward strand.
TCCCGTTCACCTGTACCACAGTACTGGGGGAGCAATACAGGAGGCTAATCCAGCGGTAGAAGTTGGGTGCAAATCCGGCAGCTTACAGGACAGCAGCAAGGTAGCGATGGTCAACTCTATCAAATGCCTTGGACTGATCTAAATCATCGTCTTTTACACCCTCTACGATCGTGCGGATCAGATGCAGGTTGCTCTGAATTGTTCGGCCCCTCACAACAAGTCTGCTCAGGACCCAACAGAGACTCGGCAAGTGACTGCAAATGCTCCTGCAGGATCTTGGCCAAAATCTTTAACTCTGTATTTAGCAGAGTTATAGGCCTGTAATCATCTAGTTTTCCCCCCAACACCTTTGCCCTTTTTCAACAGCCTGATCACACCCCTGAAGAACTGGTCGGGGAGGGACCCCTGCCAGAACCAGTTGTTGAACACCACAGTCAAAATCAGGACAAAGATGTGCGACAGCCTCAAGTACAATTCATAGGGCAAACCTTCCAGACCGGATGACTTGCCTCTGCCGACCTTCTTCAATGCCATGTAGACTTCACTCTCCATAATCTCTCCCTCACAGCTAGCCGCTTCAGTCAACGAAAGTTGAGGAAAGTCAGCCAAATAGCTGCAAAACTCGTCCTCACGAAGACCAGGCTCCTTGGTAAACTGGCTCTCAAAATGCCACTGAAACGCCTTGCACATGTCGTCAGTGGCCCGAAGAGTACATCCCTCCAGGGTATCAACTTCACAAATGTAATAATCGCCGCCTTGACGGACCAATTCCTTGCGCAGATCTGCGCCCATGCTCACGGCTTCAGAAAACATCTTGCTTAACCTATGTTTAATTACCTGGCCCCTGTAGTGCTTGTTATTCGAATGCCCAACGGCCTCCCTAGCTATCTCTAGGGGATCCCCACCAGCCACCGCCTGGAAAAGACTAGCTTTAAACGTCATGGTATGCCCCAGTAAAAAAGGTGCACAAGCTTCAGCACGGCCAGCATCTACTGCAGCTAAGACAGCAACAATAGTAGCAGGGCAAGCAAAGGAGGGTTGACAGATGAGTGTGTACAATGTCTATGTTATGTGGGGCTGGGAATGCCGCACTTGGTGAGCTATAGACTTGCCTCGAGGTTGGCTTTCCTATGCCGCGCATTGACAGGAAGAGATTTGATTATGGCGGGGATTGTCAGGGATGCATTCCCTTTCCTTGCTATCAATTCCCCCATCTCGCGGGCTGAGCATCATTGTAAGCCCCGGGATCAATTGGATTTCCTACGCCAGTGTCGGTCGGTCTTGTTAGCTGTTCCTCAGTCCAGTGACCTTTCATGGGCTAGGAAGGTCTTCTATCGTCTTTTAGTGGAAGGGGTCACAAAGGATCGCCTACGTGATCAGCTCTGCTTGTTGGAGGATGAGTTTCGCTCTTGTTGGTCTTGGGCGCCAGAGGCGGATTACCTCAGTAACCCTGAGGTTTCCCTTACCTGGTGATTGGCTCAGAATCGGCTGCCTCTCAATGACAAAGCCTTCATTTGGGGCTTGGCGGATTTGCCAAACTGTGACCGGTGTGGCCTTGGTTTAGAAGAAATGGCTTCGCATGCCTTCTACCATTGCCCCCGGATCTACCCCTTATGGGACCATGTCAGTGAGCTGACGGCTCATCTCGCTCCTGAAAAGCTTGTGCCCATTGATCACGCATACGAGTGTGACAATGTGTGGCCCCCGTATTCCAGGGTGAAACGAATAGTGTTTCTGATGCTGCTAGCCACAGCCCAAATAGTGATGTGGACGACATGACAGGAGGAAGTCTTGCGAGGCATCCGTCTTTCTCAGGATCTGATCCGATTCTTTGAACATCAGCTCAAGATGAAGATTAGAACTGACAGAAAACACCTACATTCGACAGTCTTCAGTGAAAGGTGGGTGACTGAGGTGAGCTTGGTTCGTTTGAACAGGGTTCGCCTTGATTTTCTCTTTTACGTCAACCTATGTCACATCGGGGTCGTTTTCTGTGGAGACCTCCCCTTAGTTAGGTTAGACAAGCTTTTGTGTACCTAGTTAATGTGAGTAAGTGTTGTTCCTGGCCTGTTCCCGGCTATCTCATTTGTTATGATCTAAGTCGAGATTCTCAACCTCCCCAGTTTGTTTTTGGTCCTTTTTATCTCAACCGGGTCAGCCTTACATTGACCCATGGCCGTATAATTTTTTATTCTTTTCCCACTCCCTTAGCGAGAGAGATTCTTGATTTTGTCTCCTGGGCAGAATACAGCGGCCTCTCTGTTTTGAGAGTTGGACAGGCCCTACTAACATCTTGATAGAATCATCCATATTTTCTACCCACCCCCGTGATAAAATACACTCTTCCATCAAAATCAGTTTTAACCAATCAACACCTCACATTGCAAATCTTGAGTTTTTTATTGGTCGAGATGACACCAAAATGTGTAACAATTGTCGAAAACCTATTTTCGTGCCAAGTTCACTGGAGCCTACTTTGGATTCCCGAAACAAATAAAAAGGACCATTTCGACCCAATTCACCAGTCAGTCAATTTTGAACTATAAATCAATAAGACACCCAATTTATACATGGTCAATTCTTGCATCATCACAAGTTTTCTAATAATTGTATATTAATTGTACATAATTGCCTGTTTTTTTTTCTTGAAACCTTAATTACCGTTGTTTCTTATTCAATTGCCTTGTGATTGATTCGTTTTGAATGTCTATTCTATTGTTGTGGATTAATATGGTGAACATGCCCGTAAGCTAACCATAAAACCTTCTGATGACAAATTCAAACTCTCAGCAACCCCAACAACATAGATCATAAGATTTATGATTTATTTGTTATGAATAATTAAAAGAAAACAGATTTTCGGTTTTATAATTTTTTTTAGGAATTAAATAGTTACAACTGAACAGTTTTCATTCTACCAAGTCTTTAAAAGTCTAAATTGGCTATTTCTGTTTTTATTGGTTTTTAATGTGACTTGTACTATTTTTCTAAAGGTTGAATTAAGATTTATATTGCCATTATCTGTGCAAAAATGTCATGCCATGTGTAAGAAGCAGATGAAAAGAGAGATAAGGAAAAAAAAGATAACGACCTGAAAACAAAGACTTGTTTCAATGTTTCAATTATCGGCACAGACGAAAGGTGGTAGCAGAACAACAACGTAGTAAATGCTTAAAACACATTAAAACTTTAAAAAGTTAAAACCTTCGCAACAGTCTTAAACTTGATAAAATACACAAGTTAAAAGGAAAGACAAGGAACATATTTTCTACTAACATGTTCAACAACAAAAAAAAAAAAAAAGCTTTGAAAACAACAAATACATGTGCAAAAATTGATATGTTCTTAATAACTTTTCGTTTTGTGCAGGTTTTACCTTGCAATCACAAGGTATGATTATTGACATTTAAAACATCTTTATGATTATTATTAAACTAGTTTCAGCTCAGACTATTTAGCACTTTCAGTGTGAAAATGAACTTTTTAATCTAAGCATCCACAACCTATAAGTGAAAATAATGAATGACGTCAATGAAAATAAGAAAAAAGATAGACTAACAACAAAAATAGAATGCCTCCTTGCTTGGTATAATAATTAAAAAACAGTATAGGTGTTGGGACCTTCATTAACTTCATCCTACTTTAATAATCTAAATGTTAATTAAATTACATTTGAAAAAAATAAACCAAATTATAACATAGTAGTTACATGGTGAAGTAATTTAAATCTGAGTAAGTCAAGTGTGGCGGGCTGCTGATATTTGATGAGTTAAGAAGAGTTTTACTGTTACAATTACAAGTTGACACATACATTGTTGATTCTTTTTAATATTTCATCTCAGCAGTATGCCATTAAATAAGTGCAGTGAAAAAGAAGAAAGTAAAATCATATGGTTTGAATATAATAAAGGAAGAAGAACACCTCAAGATAGAAATTAAATGACAATGCAACAAGATAGATTTTTAACATTTTATCAAAAGTGGATCCTCCACTTTTTCACCTAAAAAACAGCATAATGGTATAGCATGATGAAAAAAAGCACCAAACTTAATGAAAACAATGTTTTATCATCAAAATTGTTATGTTATTATTAAGAGGAAAGACAAATTATTTTCTTATTAAATTTTTTAATCCTTTTTTTAAAGCTTTTCACCCCAGGCAAGGCTGGAAGCCGCTAGCACGCAAGGGGGTTACAGAGGATTTGGAGCAAGAACAAATAGGAGTGTTAGAGGAAAGGATGTGGAGAAGGATAGAGGATAGATCAAGGCAACTGGAGATGTCGATTGACGTTACACTTGAATAGTTGGAGATCATAGTCATCAGGGAAACAGGAATGAGGAAGGGAGTTCCATAGGTGTGAGGTGCGAGATATGAAGCTATTGGAGTAGAAGAGACGTCTACATTTAACAGTTTCAACAGTAAAAGGGTGGGAACGGGATGCCAGCCTCGTAGGACGCTTGAATTCATGGAGCCTGGGAACCAGCGTTAGCAGCTCATTGGAGCAATTACCATGGAAGTATTTATAAAAGAGAGAGAGAGGCAACAGCGCGTCTGTGAGAGAGAGACTGTAGATGAGAAACCAGATCAGGGCCAATTACATTGCATACTCATCTCTGGATCTTATCAAGAACCTTGAGGCAAACAGAAGGGGTTCCAGACCATATATGGCAGCAATACTCCATGCAAGGGCGGATGGTTGATTTGTAAATTTGGAGGATCAATTCAGGGGAGAAGAATTTCCTGGCCCAGCACAGGTCATCAGACAGCGTGAGACCGAGCAGCCGCAGAGAGGAGCTCTTGAGAAGTTGAGCTTCAGACATTCTAATGGGATGCAGGGAAGGATCCCTGTGGTGATTAATGGAGAGCAGTTTTGTTTTGGAGGCGTTAAAGTTAACCAGCCAATTCCTGCCCCAGTTCACAACCGATTGAAGGTCCTTTTCGAGACGAACAGCCAGGTTAATTTTGTCAGTGGCACTAGATTTGTTTCTGAGGCAGGAGTAAATTGTGGTGTCATCCACATAGATGCCAACTTGGGAATCAATGGCGTCAGGAAGATCATTTATGAATATAAGGAACAGGGTAGGGCCTAGGATGGAGCCTTGCGGAACACCGGCGTTCGTGGGATAGGAGCTGGAGGAGAATCCATTGAGAACAGCCTTCAATTCACGGTTTGGCAGGAATGATTGTATTAGGTCTTTCTAGCACATTTGAAATTTTGGTTAAAAATCTTTTTTTTTTTTTTTTTACATTAGCGGTTGACATAACGACTAGTGTTTTACTTTTAACGCCTTTTCAGGTGAAAAAGTAAAAACACATTAAATTGGAGATTCTTGAAAAAAAAAAAAGAAATCAAATAGTTGTTGGATTTTAATGAAACTTTCAGGGCTTATTCACAAAAGAATGATTTTTAAAAAAAAAAAAACAAAAAAAAATAAACAAATTTTCGTAAATTATTTATTTTGTTTTACCACCGCCAATTACTTAATTTCCTGAAATTTTGAGAAATTAAATTTTCACCCCAAAACTTTTTTTATTAGTTAAAAGTGAGACCCCTTGGAGAATGTCAATAAATCATTTTTTTTTTTCAAACTACTACTCATTTCCTGAGAATTTGCTCTAGTCTAAATCATAAAAGAAAAATGCAATGAAACTGATATTATTAGAAAAGCTTCTATAAATAAAATTTATTAAGGACACCATATTGTGTTAAGAAAAATTTTTTTTCAATGAATAATGAATTTTTACAAGAATTATTTCATTTTTTTTCATTTTAATAATTTATAATATATAATTTTTTAAAAATTCTGCATTATTTTCATTCAGTTAGGTGATACTATTTAAGTGAAAACTATATTTACTAATCAAAAATTGAAAAGCTTAATACAAATCATTTTGTACCAAGATTTTTAAAATCATTTTTTATTTATTTATGTATATAAAATATTACGTAACATGCCCATTTTTGAAAGTATGGTCAACCATTCACATTATCAGAAAATAAGAGCAATGATTATAGTAAATGTAAAGTCAACATTCCTAAAATTAAATTATGGAGAATATTTTTCAACTTTTTTAAGATTACTGAGTACTTAAAAGTTATATAAAAAAGGCATTCACCTGTCATTTTCTTAAATTGTTTTAACAGATAAAGTCTCCATAGAACAACAATAAAATTGTCAACACCTTTGTCAGCACTTGTTATCACTGCTACTGTGTTTTAAAAATCTATTTCTCTTATTTTAAACAAGTAAATAATATACTTTAAATCAGCTAATATTCCTCAAATAAATTTTCAGAAAAATATATTTTATTTTTGGAAGATTTTTAATACAGAGAATTATATTGCAATGAAATATTAAAAAAAAATGATTCTAATCAATATAATTTCTTTTTGAAATACATGAGAGTATTTTACTTGCTAGAAATAGTAAATTTAATCCTTCAGCTTTCAATTAAAGCTAAAATGAAAGTATCAAGAAAGCTTTTTCATCTATAAAAATTCATTTCAAACTAAGGTATCAAAAATTAGTGGAGGTAGCTAATTCTTTTTAAAATTACTTTTTGTTTCCCTCAGATAAGATTAACACCTAAGTTAAAGTTTCTTGCAATAAGCATCACAAAGGCACGTATACTGTTTTTTTTTTAAGTTTAAAACTTTCTTTAAAGTAAACAAGTTGACTATTTCATTTGCAACTTGAGTAACAGTTAGCAACAATTATCTCATTAAAAACAATGGCAGTTATAATATTTGCTTATTTTTCCTAACTTTGAAGGCTTGGGCTAATTTCAACGAAATATCTCATTTTCAAATGAGTTTGAGGAAAAAATGTTGCATTGAGATGAGTCATCATTCATGAAAAATAAAATCTGATATAATCACAGTCTTAAAGATTTATTCTTATTTATTCTATGAGGTGGAGAGATTATGTGTCATGTCATTAAAAGTATTAAGTACAGTACTGTATTATTTTCAAAAGAGAGGGATTAGGGTTAAAACTTACTGAATGGGATATAAGCCTAATACTTACAATAAAAAGGTAAATAAGATGCTAGGATAAAAAAAAAATGTAATATTACTAAAATAACACCGAATAAAGAAATTTTCCTTCCATTTTAGAGATTTCAAAAACTTGGACATTATTCGACAGATGATGACTACAAAGCAAGCTAATAAAATTTCAATGTGATGAAAGAATCAATTAGTAGTTCATACACAGCCTCTTTCATGAGAACTTGAAAATCTTATAAGGTTTTCACCTAAATTTTCATTTTTAGACTTTATGTGGAAATTTTACAAGATGAATCATACTGAGCATACTATATTTGATACTATGTATAGGACCCCCACCCTCATAAATTTCAGCATAAAATTTTAAGAAAAGTCTCCAGGTATTCATTGATGTTCTTGAATATATAGCAGGAAGAACCATTCAACTCAAACAGCATAAATTTATTTTTATCATCAACCTGTTGTAAATTACAAAACAAAAACAGCTTAACAACAGAAAATCATTTTCTAAAAAGTAAGCTACTAGTAGAAAATGTTCATCTTAAAGCATCCAACATTAATTTTTTTTCTTGTAATGAAAATTATAGTATTATGAAGTTGGTACAAGTACTGATATTTTACCACATCTGGATAAATTTTAATTTTGCATATAAAACCTGAACAATTTTTCTTTTTTTTGGGGGGGGGGGTAATCATAACAAAGTGGGTCTTCAATGCTATCAAATACAATATGTATGATAGAACAAGTAACATCAAATCAATGTACTATTAACATCTTTTTTTACACCAGAAGCATTCATGAAATCCAACTTACTTTTAAAAGAACAAAGATTTTTGAATATTTGTTGTTTAATTTCTCCAAAACATCCTCAGGCATCCATGTTGAATGCTGATAAGAATGATTGTGTTTTGTGGCAAGTTCACAAGGACATTTCCACTATACTCTTTCATGATAATTCCAAGATTTCTTACCTAAGCCATCTTTCCAGTATTTATTAAAACAAAGTATCAAAGCAAAGTTACAAATAAAGGAATTGTTAACCCCCACTTCACCCACATTTTTACATTCTTTTTTGATTTCATCTTTTATAAGACAATTTAGAAGCCAATAAATCCTGGGTGGAAATATCATTTGGACATTTAAAAGTAAAGATAAGGTGTTTCTGCTACAAAAACCTATCTTTTAGTTGCATTTGCAGGATAGCTGCTCATGAAAATGAAATTAGCACTACAGGTTTTCTAGATAAGTTGTCAAATTCACAAGGTGACTGTTTATATAAAGGCTCCAGAGAAAAGGACAGAAATAAGCAAAATTGTCAAAATAACCACTTTTGCAAAATGTGACATTCTCAATTTCAGTTGGATACAAAATTTCTTGATGTAAAAGGTAAAACATGGTAACTAAACAGTAAACAAAAAGCTAAAAGCAAATTTTATAACTACAGAACTGACCACAAACTGAAGAATATTTTGTCTAGCTTCAAAAACTGGATTAATTTCTGTAGGAGAATGCCATAATTAATTCTCAACCATTCAGAGACTTACGTTGACAACACCAAAAACAAAAAAACTGGAGAAAAAAAAAATGATTATGAATTATTTATTATTATTCTAAGCTTTACTATTCAAACCAGCATGCTCATCATAGTTGTTATATTTGCAATATTTTGGATATTGTATCCTCTGGCCTATGGGTGTTACTATACCCAGTAATTTTGAACTTAAGCTTTTATTCAAGCCATAAGGATAAATTGTTCTCATGCTGCTTTCCATGTTTAGGGGAGATAACTCATACCCGTTAATACACTTCATGTTTGTGTGACTTTTCTGTGATTGAATTTGCAACTGCCATTGAAACAAATATATTTTAACACTTTAACCCACTTGGCCATGTGTCTCTTGACAATTCAGTGATGTAATTTTAGAATCTTAAATCTAATGTCTGCACTCAGGTGGTGAAATATTTTAATGTTCTTTCTTTATCAGAGGCTCCCATATGACATTCACCTCTTTGCTAGGTTTATCAAGTTTGTTACAGCCTAATATGTGCACTGATTCATTTATTTTATCCCATGTTGTTCTCTGACTATTGACATCATTGATGAACCATACTTTTTCTTCTATGCCTGATTACAATGTCCCTTTTCAGACTTCAATTTTTCCATATTCCTCCTACTTTATTTTCACCACTTATGAGTTTAGCTTGATATTGTAGGCAGTGGAGGATTCCTTTCCTGACACAGTATGGAAGGTAGGAATTAAAGTTCTGGTATTGTTCAGAGAATTCTAGCTAATATACAGATGTTTTGTGAATTATTAGTAGATTCAAGAAGGTTACTAGATTTTCTGCTTTCAATTTCAAATTGTATCAAAGGTCTTTTTGAGTTCACATGATCCAGTAGTATTTGCACATCTTCCTAGTGGGGATAAGAGTGAGGTTGTCATCTATATAATTATACCACATTATTGGATTTAGTGGTAATAATTCTATATCCATTTCATTGAAGCATTGCATGCATATGCTTGCCATTATCAAAGGTGATCTAATAGCTAACCCTTCTTCCTGTCAGTATATACCAGAACACAATTGGAAGTATGTTGTTGGCACACAGCAATTCATTTGTATTATCTATTGAAACCCTTAAGAACTCTCCTAGAGAGGTGTCCAATTCTAATTTGTCTCAAACCACTGAGAGTGCCATCAGTGGGAACATTGGTGAATAGATTCATAATATTCAAGTTTACCATCCAGTTGGTATGAATGGATGGGAACATCTATGATGGTTTCTACAAATGACTAGAGTTTGTTACATAAGAGAAAGACTTATTTAATAGTTGGTTGATTATACCTATAAGGAATATACTCAGTGGTGTCAGGCCAAGCCCTGACAATTGAATACATGGGCCATAGTCTAATACTGTCTTTTTGAAATTTGAGAAGGCCATAAACACATGGGAGCTTACTGTAACACTGGACTGCTGTTGCTATTTATTCATCATGAACTAATCCTTATTCTGGCTCAGGATCTATGACAGCTTCCTCTTTGTTTTCAGAGTTGAATCAGCCTTTATTCCAAACTGTCCATCACCACCATTGTTGGCAGTTTGATGATTTTGGTATTGCCCTGCAGGTTTTGGTAGCTGTTTTTTCCTCTCTTGTGATGTAGTTGCAAATTTGAGACCGCTTTTCAGTACTGCTTTCTTAGAGGTACTTAACTAACATTTGCTTATATTAACAATTCACAAGTATCTTGTATTAAGATATTTCAACCACTAGTTTCTCTATTTGGCATGCCTTGACCCACTCAAATGTTTGGCCATTGAATTTTATTTCTATCCACTTCTGATGTGATTCTATTTAAAAAGGATTCAATCTGGTTAAATAATTAATTTTGTAATTAAGGTTTATCCAGCACCTTTAATTGATTCTTTATGTAATCAGGGCATGACTTGCTCGTTCTGCAACCCTTTGTGCCTGTCTGGAATGGATTGAGGTTTAGATTAGCTTCAGCTCTCTACATCTACAGATAGTTCACTGCTTATAACAGTTTGGGGGCAAGTTTTTCCAATTGACTCCATTCATGTATCACATCATGTCTGTACCAATTTGATAAGCTATGTCAGAATTTTCAAGCTTTACTATATGGACCAGTATACTCACAATAGTTTGGATATTGTACCCTCTGGCCTTCAGGTATCTGTCACAATATTCAGTAACCTTCTCAGGGTTTTGAATTGATTCTTTTTAACTAATCCACTACTTAGATCAAGTAGTACTAAAGAGTCAGACTGGTTTAATAGAAGAAATAGACAAAATACAGAGACAAGTAAGGTTGGTGGGTATTAATGGATATTAAATATCTCCTAAGTATGTAGAACAGAATGAGAACAATCTACCTCCATAGATTGTATAAACGGTTTTATTTAACATTTTGATAAGGTTGCAAAATACAACCACAAACACCTTGAAGAAGGCCAGATAATACACTGACCAAAACATTGAGTACAACAACCTGAATAGGAATACTGGTTCAAATATTGAAACACGTAATTAAAAAAAAGAAAAAAAGGTTTTTGTTTAGTAATTGGGATATTTGATACTAAGATTAACCACTGAACAAGACATTGTGAAGAAAAACCATTCTTAAGCAACTCTTAAAAGAAAACACTAATGACAATTATAAGTCATATGAAGGACAAATTAGAGTATATGAAAAAAACGGTTTTGTTTTTGCAGTAATCTAAGTTTTGTTTCAACTTGGGCCAAGGCCAATATCTTTTCTTACCAACACAGGTATTTAATAGTACTTTTACCACCTTGTGTTTTTGCTTTTTGAAGATTTACCCAAGGTTGTATTTATGTGCTTATTCAGTTTCATTACACAGAGCAACAAATGAATTTCTAATAAGTCTTTTGTATATGGGTTTACAAACCTTGTAGATCACTTTTGTATTGTTTTGAATTTCAGGAACAAAAGCCCTTTTTATGTTGGCTATTTACCAAATCAAATATTATTTTCTTAACAACAATGTAAATATTAAATAAACAATCTGCACATGTTCATGTTTTTCTTTTTTAATTTATATCTGAAATTACTTGAAAATGTTTATTTATATTATATATATATATATATATATATATATATATATATATATAAGCAGACAAACAGAACCTTAATGTGCAGCTGCTACAGCCAGGACTGTGATTCCTTTTTAGGAATTTACTGTTGCAGGAGACACTAATCTAGCAACTTGGGTTGAAATAAAACTTTCCAAGTACAAATCTCACAGGACTACCACAGAACACAGAATTAACTTTAATGTAAATAACAAAAAAACTATTGGTTAAAAGCATTGCATTCACCAGATGTTCATGAGTTCAATACCCAGATCAGGTGTATATACTCTGAATCACCAAAAATACATAAATGGTATCAGAGGAACAAATTAACAAGTCATCTAAAAAAAAAAAAAAAATGGACATGGTTAATACATCCCTATAACAAACAAGATAAGAACAATAATTTGAATAAGTTAATGTATAACAACAATTTCATATCTAACAAGAAAAAAAAAATGTCTTTATAGAGATACAGTGAGATTAGGATAAAATTAATATTCCAAAACTATTTTCTGCTTTATTATGTTGTGTTATAAAATTCACTCCTGATTATTCATAATAAATAAAATAAATCAATCACTTTCTCCAGTATAAAGGCCCAAATGCTAACAACAATTGGCAGAAAACATACACTTGCGAAATAGCAATCAGGAAAAATTTACGTGACCTCATCTTCCATAATTCGACCAATAACATTTATTGTTACATACAGAAACAGGATTCCATTTGGTAAAAAAATATAAAATTTGCAAGGTTATCAATGGTAATTCAACTTTTGGAACACCCTGTACAGTACAAGAAAATATAAAGTAGGTTATTTTTGCATTAATATAGAATTTTGGGTGATTTTTTTAGCAGGAATGATAAATTTTGTTAGTTTATAATTGTTCCAGTGAAATTTATCCATCTCTAGCCAAAGTTGGTACTATTGTACCATCTATCTCAATATTTGAGGTCTACCTAAGAATTTGAATCTGATTTGAATAATAATACTGTTCTTTAAATAATAGTGGCTATAATTATTGAAACAGAAAATCATCAAGTTAATTTGTTGATTTGAATATGGATGCACAGTCAATAGAATGCACATGGCATGGCTGGATGAAATCCTACAATCTCATCTTGACTATTATTGCTGGAAAATGCTAAAAAAAAAAATGAAACCAATTTGTTTATTAATTTTTACAAGATGTATAAACTGTTAGTTTACATTACAAGCTTCAATATTTTACAGATTACTAAATTTCAATTCCTTTTAAAATAAATCGATTTTGAAATATTGAGTGCATACTACATAAAAAAAAACAATTTGGTAGACTAGCATAACAAAATTTTCATTAAGTTTGAAACAAAATGCCAAATAAATATTACTTGCTGTTAACTGGCATCATAAATCAAATACTTTATTGTTATTTGTAAAATGTTAAAAATGTGTGAAGGAGCTCCTTGTGCACTATCATTCTAGTGTTGGGTAAAATATGTGCTTTGCCTTTTCTGGTTTTTGCTTTACTTTTATAAAAAGAAATGCTAAAAAATGAGTTTTTTTTTCCTTCAATGGACTGTGACATCTACATCAAATGTTTAGCACAATTTTAATTAATTAAATTCTGGTTCGTTAAATTCTCACTGATTTATCCGTGCTGATTGGACTGACCTATGAATGAACTCTCACTAGCACTATGATTATGTGTAACAATAATAACACAAACGGATAATAAACATCTTAATTCATTATTTGTGACACTCACTCTTTCTTTATCTTTCCCACCATTTACAATAAGTATGAACTGAATACAAATATTTAATTTAGTGAGTTAATTTTTTATATCACTCTTGTAAATTTACACGGAAATATAACAATTTGAGAAAATTTTAAGATATTTAGCGCGGGGCTTAAAAAGCAAATTACCCAGAAATAATTCTACACAAATTAAAAGTCAGAGTTTTTAAAAATATTTAAAATTTTAAAAGGTGTTTTTTGGGTTAAAATTCACTTTGGTACATTGGTTAGCAAGCTAGTTTTTAAAATCTCGTGCAACAATAACCTGCACGTCACAATTAATTGAACAAAGATATTCAATTCCGAAAATAAAAATATGGTATTATTAATTTATTTTCTGAATATAAAATACAGTTTTATGTAAAAAAAAAAAAAAAAAAAAATATAATTCCTATTTCCCCAAATTTGTTTAAAAAAAACCATCATCATATTGTCATGCGGTGTTCTATTTGAATTTTTATTTTTTAGACTGTTTTTTTGGTACTAATGAAGAACCCTCCAGTTTTCCAGGTATATAAATTTTTAAATTTAATAACATCATCTGTCACCATGCCAAGAAAAGAAGGAAAAACAAACAAACAAACCCTCAGTAAAGCAGCAAAGCTTGTTAGGTTATTTATTTTATGCACTTTCACAAATCATGGAGAAAATAATTTACAAAATAGCACTACGTTTTTTGGGGGAATATTCTGAAAATTAAAAAAGGTTGCTTGGCCTTACAATCTTAATTAAATTATTTTAATGATATAATTAAAGTTTTTCTTGAATATTGTTAAATGTTAATTCTAAATTTTTAATAATAAACACTTTTTTTAAACAATGTCAATTTTTAAACCACGTTTTCATAGGCAGTTATGTTCTCTAAAAAAACTAGTCAAAGTTACTGCAAAAGAATACAAAAAAACACTAACTGTTATAACACAAAGTTATTGCCTAGTAGAGCAGGTATTTTACTTCAGAAAATGTAAAATTTTAACATTCTCATGAGAATGCAAAAATTAAAAACCGAAAACATTTACGGGGTCATTTATTTTCAAAATTTATTTGTTGAATAAAGATGCAAATATGCTGACAAACATTTTTTAAAAAAATCATTGATCTTTTAACTTGATCGCAAACAACTTTTTGACTTTATTCAAATGAATCTAGGATTTTTTTTTACCAATGAATAAGAAGAATTTTAAACGCATGAACAATTTTATTTTTAAAAATCGTTTTTAAATATGAACTTTTTTTTTTAAACATTTTTTTCTTCACCCAAGCAAGGCAGGAATGGCATTAGTGCGCAGGGGTTTTTACAGAGAGTTAAAGTGAAAGACTGAATGGGAGGATTGAGGAAAGGATAAACAAAAGTAAAAGATGAAAGGCATTAAGATGGCGATTGACGTTGCATTTTTAAATTTTTGGAGATTGTAGTTATCCGGGAAGGGTGTTCTATAGGCGGTCGCGGGAAGTGTGAGAAAAGAAGAGGTAGGACCTAGATGCAAATCTTAACACGCTTACATTCAGGGCAAAAATGCTCGTTGACGAAGAGCAGTCGCAATTATTTGTAGAAAAGACAGAGGGAAGCCACGTCAGGTCAGTAACAAAGTGACTGAAGTCAAGATGCCAAGTCATGGTCAATTACATTGCAGATCTCCTTCTTTGGATTTTGTCAAAAACCTCGAGAAAGAATGGCAGGAGTACCAGACCAGATATGGCAACAGTATTCAATGCACGGGCGAATAGTAGATTTAAGATTTGTAAATGTGCAAGATGGACTCTTGAGTTGTTGAAAAGCGCGAGATAAAAATATCTTATTCAGTCGGTGCATTGTACAAATATTCTATCAAGTAGCTGAAAGTACACATTTTGATAAAAAAAAAGAGTAAAAAAAAAAAAATTGAACAAATTAGTGAGAGAAAAGAACTATATTACTTGACCCTGAATTGATCCAGTTATTTATCCAACCAAACAAAATGAATGAAGTCAAGTGGACTTTAGGACAATGTGAACGATAACTAACAGCTAAAAAGTTAAGTATTTTCTAAACAGAAAGTTTTTCTTTGATACGAAATTCGCCACTCCTTAGATTTTCTCACTCTCCGTCACTCCAATAAGAAAACAGAAAAGAAAACAAATTAAGTTTGTTTTTTTTTTAGTTTTTTTTTCTGATACAAGTTTTATGAAATTGCAAAAAATGATTTCGTCTACTCACCAATGGTTTACTTTTTAAGCATTAAAAAAATGAGTTACGTAAAAAAACAATTATTAAAGTTAAACAGAAAACAAACATTTGTAAATTTGAGAGTAAATTTTACTTAGTAAAAATTTTAAAACTAAAATTATCTTTTTAATTTAAAATACAGAAGAATGAAATGAAATTTCACAAAATACGATCAACAAATTAATAGATTAACCATTTCGATGTTGAAAATTGAATCTTTCTAAGTGCGACGGAAAAAGTTCATTGCGCTTTAAAAAAAGTAGAATATTTATTAATTATTTTTAAATGAATTTTATAAAATTCAAATACCTTTTGTTTTACTAACAAATTTTTTATGATTTATTTGGATGGAGCTGCAGGTTTTGTTGAAAAGAAAAGCATTATTTTTCATAGCTAAGAAGATTCTTTGATATAGTGATTGATTTTTATTTTCTTATATCAAGAGAGATGCAACGCGCGTTTGGTTTTGTTGCGCGCGCCCGCACGTGTGAAACCCTTAAAAAACAAAAAAAGGCAAACATGTTTTTGTTTTTTGTTTTTTAGTTGGATCCTGCTTGTTTCAGAGTTAATGTTCTGCTGCAGTGTCGTAATGAAAACTTGCAAAGCTGTTTCAGTTTATTTAATCATTTATGTATCTGGTTTTTCGTCAACCTCGATATGGAATCGTTGTTTTTTTTTCACAATATGAAGTGTGGTAAAAATGAATATTAAAAATTTAACCATAATTCGATTGCAGTAAAAAGTGTAAGAGTGAATATTTCTTTATTGTCAGTAGCTTAATCGATGATAGCGTGTTTGGCTTAATTAAAAAAGGCACAAGAACAAATGAAAAAAAAATAAAAAAGCACCTTTAATTTTAAGAATATTTTTTTAGTA
>OZ038478.1:116405223-116410223 GCA_964036315.1 Acanthosepion esculentum
TATCCTTGAGGACACATTGTA
Organism: Acanthosepion esculentum; assembly: GCA_964036315.1. Taxonomy (NCBI): domain Eukaryota; kingdom Metazoa; phylum Mollusca; class Cephalopoda; order Sepiida; family Sepiidae; genus Acanthosepion; species Acanthosepion esculentum. Next base: position 116,405,245 of record OZ038478.1, read on the forward strand.
CGGTGGATAAAGGCGTTGGTTAGATCCAGTAACAGACCCAAAGAGTGTGAGTTCAATACCCTGTTCAGGCAGTGGAGAACTTTCAGAGGGAAAATTAGCAGGAGATAACTGATAACTGACATCCATCAAACATGGCATGTGGAACTAGAACAGTCTACCCCAGTGATCGAAATAAAGGGTTCAGTTCAAAATTCCAACCACCTGAAGAAGGCCGACGATTGCACTAGCATGAAACAGACTGTCGCCTCTAAGTGCTGACTTCCATGTCCACTTTTATATTTATATATATATATATATTTATATATATATATATTTATATATATATATATTTATATATATATATATTTATGTATATATATATATTATATGTATATATATATATATTTATATGTATATATATATATATATTTATGTATATATATATATATATTTATGTATATATATATATATATTTATGTATATATATATATATTTATATGTATATATATATATATTTATATGTATATATATATATATTTATGTATATATATATATATATATTTATGTATATATATATATATATATTTATGTATATATATATATATATATATATATTTATTTATATATATATATATATTTATGTATGTATATATATTTATGTATATATATATATATATATATATATATATATTTATGTATGTATATATATTTATGTATATATATATATATATATATATATATATATTTATGTATGTATATATATTTATGTATGTATATATATTTATGTATGTATATATATATATATTTATGTATGTATATATATATATTTATGTATGTGTATATATATATATATTTATGTATGTATATATGTATATATATATATATATTTATTGATGTATATATATATATATATATTGATGTATATATATATATATATATTGATGTATATATATATATATATATTTATGTATATATATATATATATTTATGTATATATATATATACATTTATGTATATATATATATTTATGTATATATATATATATTTATTTATGTATATATATATATATTTATGTATATATATATATATATATATATATATATATATTTATGTATATATATATATTTATATATATATATATGTATATATATATATATATATTTATGTATATATATATATATATTTATGTATATATATATATTTATGTATATATATATATTTATGTATATATATTATATATATATATATATATATTTATATATATGTATATATATATATTTATATATATATATATATATATTTATGTATATATATATATTTATATATATATATATATATATATATATATTTATGTATATATATATATATATTTATGTATATATATATATATATTTATGTATATATATATATATATTTATATATATATATATATATATTTATGTATATATATATATATTTATATATATATATATATAATTAAACATATAATTAAACATATACCTTTATCTATCCGAAAAAGAATTAGTACAAATTCAGCAAATGACAAGATTTTCGACGAACATATTAATTTCTATAATAAAGCTCTAAAAGATAGTGGCTACAAAAACCTAAAACTAACTTATATTAAAAATGAAAACGGTAAACATAGGAAAAACAGAAGCAGAAAAATAATTTGGTATACACCCCCATACAACCAAATGGTAAAAAACAAATTGGGACAAAAATTCCTTGAATTAATACTCAAGCATTTTCCCGGTGGAAGTAAACTTAGTACCATTTTCAATAGAAATACACTAAAATTAAGTTATAGCTGTACTGATAACCTAGAAAAGATAATTAAGAAACATAATACTAATATCTTAAATAAACACTTATACCAGAACCAAAAAATTGTAGACAAGGGAAAAATACAAACAACAACTAATGAGGGTGAACAAAAATTATGTAATTGTAGAAACCCTCAAAACTGTCCTTTACAAAATAAATGTTGCATAGAATCAGTAGTATACCAATGTAATATATCTTCTGTTGAAAATCCTGAAAACATAAAAATTTATATAGGTTGCACTAGCCATGAGTTCAAAAAGAGGTTCTACCAACATCAATCCTCGTTTAGGATAAATAAGTATAAAAGTCAAACATCTCTTTCGAAGTACTTTTGGCACCTAAAAGAATCCAATAAAACACCTACAGTGAAATGGAAGTTAATAAGAAGAGCTAGAATATGTAGGTCATTAAATGACCCATGTCCTTTATGCATACATGAGAAACTATATATTACTAAGTTTATAAAAAATAAAAATTTACTGAATCAGAGAAATGAAATAGCTATTTTTTGTCGTCATTGCCAAAAGTTTTCTTTAAATAATCTTTAAATAATCTATAAAAAAAAAAAAAAAAAAAAAAAAAAAAAATTACCTGATTATTATACATACTCATATTTGATGGGTATAAATAATTTTAAATAATGTAGATAATTATATTACATTTACTTGGTTTATAAAGAAATATAGCCGATTAAAATTAAAAAGTTAAATTTGAAAGTAGAATTTTTAAAAATGTTTTAAAATTGAAATTAAATAAAACAGATTCTAACCTAAATATCTTTTAAAATTGTAATTAAATAAAACGTACTCTAACCATAACACCTCTCTCAAAGCAATTCAAACACTGGAAAGAATCCAAGTGAACACCGAAAGTCATGTGAAATTAATAAGTTAGAATATAATATTGAACATTAAATGTCCTTTATACATACATATATACATTTATAATACTAAGTTTATTGAATTAGTGAAATAATTTAACCACCTTTGCCGTCATTGTCATAAAGTTTACATAAAATAAAATAAAATAAAATAATATTTACTTATACTCGATAAGAATAAATAATTTTAAATACTGTAAGTACTCCTAATACATTTACTTGGTTTTTAACTAGGAGTATAGTATATCAATATTAAAAATAACTTTTTAGAAAGGTGGATAAAACATATTCTAACCTAAACAGTCCCTCAAAATCTTTAAATATACAAATAGAAATAATACCATAAGAATTTTTGCCGTTAGAAATAAACCCAGATGACATGAATTTAGCGGATGTCAGAATTTGTTAAAAGATACATCCCTACCCATCCCTAAACATAACCCCGCTTTCAAATGTAACTATTAACTGAGACAACGAAAATTAAAAATTGAACCCTCTACCACCCCTTGTCTAGATGAATGGATTTATCGGTAACCTTGGAAACCCTCAAACTATGAATCTTTCCTGTGCCGTTAGCAACCGTAAATTTTAAAAAGTAAGTTACTCCAAAATTCGCTTGATGAGGAAATGGAACTAATGTCTTTGGTTTAATAATTAAATTCAGGGGCTTTAGCTTCCATTTCTGAAACATGGTCATCACTGTGTAGCGGTAAAACCATATTTTAAATCTATTAATTTATAATATTAATGCTCTGTAAATTTAAATTTACATAGAGCACTATTGTGTAAAAATAAAAATATCTATAAGAACACCGGATTTTATATCTTACTGTTCTTTCCTTTTTATTTATATATACATATATTTATGTATATATATATATATTTATATATATATATTTATGTATATATATATATTTTATATATATATATATATTTATGTATATATATATATTTATGTATATATATATATTTATATATATATATATATATATATATATATTTATGTATATATATATATATTTATATATATATATATATATATATATTTATGTATATATATATATATTTATATATGTATATATATATATATATATATTTATGTATATATATATATATTTATGTATATATATATATATTTATATATATATATATATATATATTTATGTATATATATATATTTATGTATATATATATATTTATGTATATATATATATATTTATGTATATATATATATATATTTATGTATATATATATATATATTTATGTATATATATATATATATTTATGTATATATATATATATATATATTTATGTATATATATATATATATTTATGTATATATATATATATATTTATGTATATATATATATATATTTATGTATATATATATATATATTTATGTATATATATATATATATATATATATATATATGTATATATATATATATATGTATATATATATATATATTTATGTATATATATATATATATATATTTATGTATATATATATATATATATTTATGTATATATATATATATATTTATGTATATATGTATATATATATTTATGTATATATGTATATATATATTTATGTATATATGTATATATATATTTATGTATATATGTATATATATATTTATGTATATATATATATATATTTATGTATATATATATATATTTATGTATATATGTATATATATATTTATGTATATATATATAATATATATATTTATGTATATATATATATATTTATGTATATTTATATATATTTATGTATATATATATATTTATGTATATATGTATATATATATTTATGTATATATATATATATATTTATGTATATATGTATATATATATTTATGTATATATATATATATATTTATGTATATATGTATATATATATTTATGTATATATATATATATATTTATGTATATATGTATATATATATTTATGTATATATATATATATATATTTATGTATATATATATATATATTTATGTATATATGTATATATATATTTATGTATTTATATATATATATATATATTTATGTATATATATATATATATATTTATGTATATATATATATATTTATGTATATATATATATATTTATGTATATATATATATATATATTTATGTATATATATATATATATATTTATGTATATATATATATATTTATGTATATATATATATATTTATGTATATATATATATATATATTTATGTATATATATATATATATATATTTATGTATATATATATATTTATGTATATATATATATATATTTAT
>OZ038478.1:116417723-116452723 GCA_964036315.1 Acanthosepion esculentum
TAATTCTCTAACACTCAAAAACTAAATATAAATGTTGAAAACTGGTCTCATATTCTAACAAATATGATAAGCTTTACTTTTTGCTCTCATCTGGTATTATATAAAACTTTTCAGTATTAGTTTTTAACATGAAGGGCCTCTCAGAAATGGTGTATACATAGACCCCACAGAAGAAGAAATAATGAATATTTTAATTTGATTGCTGTTTCTCTCTTTAAAATAATCCTTTTTCTCACATTGCTGTAACACTTTTTTAAAGAAGATATAGCTGTTAAAATTTTGTTTGAAACTGATATGCTACTAAATATAAGAATTCTTGGATCAGATATTTTCGTGACAGACATTTTGACAAACAGGTTTTGGTAATTTGTAGCAGGAATTTTAGAGATAAAATCACTTTTGTCACCTGTCAGAGTTAGCTCCTCCTTAATTCCCAAATTATCATGAGGGGTCATTCTCCCTTTACTATAAATACTGGGCAACCTTTTGCCTCATTCTTTTTCCTTCAGGCCTCGTGACACCTCCCACCTCCCATGGAGGTGAGGTAAATCTTCTTTTTCATTTCTTCATTTCAGCAACTACAATGTAAGCTCTCTTAGAAGATCTGCATCTTCCCATTTGTGGGAGACGCCATGAACATTATACACACATACACATACGTACGAACATTCACCAAAATACGAACATTCACCAAAATACGAACATTCACCAAAGAACAGACACCAATGTTTACACACACACAAATGTTATTGTCCATTGTAAAATTGTTTTCTTTAATACATATATTTGTTTATATATATGTCGGTCTTGTTTGTCATCTTTGTCTTCAGTTGGATTTAATTCAAGTCTGCCATTTTTGTTGTAGCTGGACCTCCTTCTAGCAGGAAAAATAATGCACATGTTTTCTTTTCATCTTCACACCCCTGTCCTCTACACACCTTAGGACTTTGTCACCTTAGAATATTTAATTGAGAGTAAGTAAATGTTTGTTGAGCATGGGGATTCAATTTAATTTAGTTTTAACTCGTATTCTGACTGATACAGTAAAAGAATTATGGTGGCATTGTGTAATTTTACAATTTTTTTTATATGAATTATTTCTTGGCAACTATTTATATTTTCCCAATGCCAGAAGACAATCATTTTATCTGTCTTACTTTGTCACAAGCAGAAAAGATATTCATCATAGTTTAATTTCTCTTTGCCATTTATTATTATAATGCTAGCCATTTGGAGTAAAAGAACTTTTTGAAAAAACAGTTATAGTGCTGTTTCTTCAATACTCTTAGTGCCAAATTGTGTGTAACAAAATATCCTTTGTCAAACAGTGGGTGCCAAAATGTTCTAGACAGAAGAATTCTTGATCCAACATTGTTGTTGATATTTAATTAGTTTAGCTTAGTGCAGCACAAAGTCAAATTTGGAGAAGTGTGGAAAGGAATATTTTATTGCAAAAATCTAAGTGAGGTGAATTCAAAATCCTGACTCATAACCAAACTTGAACACTGACCTCAGGCACTAGCACTCCCCAAGCAAACATATAATGTGGGTAGTTACCAAATTTATTTTAGTCTGGTACAGGGCTACAAGACTTGGGCACCCAGTGAGATTGAAACTCACTACGATAGCCTTACAAAAGTTACCCTATTTTGAAGTATATGTTTCTCATAAAAGAAAATGAAGCTTACAGAGTCTACATTGCTTTCATTTCCCTTATCTAGGCAACCCTAGATGTTTAGATGTATGATTTAATGTGTACAGGCTTATTCTTATATTTCTTTATTGGTGATAAATTATTAGATTAGCTTAAGATATAAACTTGTTTTATTTTTAGTGTTAGCTGTTGGACATTAAAAAGGCTTCTTATAAAACAAGTCATATATTTTCTAGATTAATATTTTCATGTTTTCCAAGTTTACAAATTTAGCCCAGTGTTATGTTACAAGATAACTTTCCAGCATATATTAAATAATATGTTTCTATGTCATATTATGAGTTCATTTTCCAGCATATATTAAATATGTCCCTATGTCATATAAGTACACTTTCCAGTACAGGGTATGATGGATAAATTGTCATCTAAATTACACAAAAATTAAAATAACACTGATATCTCATTTTAACAGATATATTTACCAAAATTACACAAAAATATCTTGAAATGCTAAAGAGTAAATTTATTCAATAAAATTGCCATTGGCTTCAGCCACAGTCTCCATACAATTTTGGAATCTCCTGCAACTCTTCTGGCAACTGATCTCCCTATTGACCTAGTTCACACAGCTCAAAGAAGGGGAAAACTGGCTTATAACATTCAATACCTCTGAAACAAAGCTAATAACTTTTTACCAAGAGTGAGCAAACTTTGAATTTTCTTCACTTATGATGCACTCTCAATAACGCTGCTTGCCTTGAACATCTATTGGGACTCACACTCACTCCAGGCCTCAAGTTAAACGCATATATATTATCAATTGGTAAAGATGCTGGAAAAATGGCTAGTTCCTATCTTTACAATCTAATCAAAATAAAAATGGAGTATTGCTGCTATATCTGGGCTGAAGCTGCCCAATTATTATTTTCCAGAACTGACAAAAATTTCAAAAGCCTTTATACAGTCTTGTGGATAATGAATTAATTTCCAATCTGCAACCCTTTTCCCACATGAAACATTGCTATCCTTTTGCTACTCTATCACTATTTTCATGACAAATGTTCAGACATGCTAAATTCCTTAGTTTCTCCAGTTAAGACCTTCACAGATAGGAGCTGTCATGCCATGTACTCAGGATCAACTCATCCTCATTCCTTTTATATTCCACCGGTAAGGAAAAAATTCCACTTAAGACAACTTCTCTCCAAGAAATATCACTTTGTCGAACAGACTCCTGAGAGGATGCTTCTCCCATCACTATTATCTTAACCTTTTTAAGTCTAGAGTCAACCATTATCCATCTTATATATATCTTCATAATATGTACTTCTTACTCCAGCTCTTATACCCTTGTGAAACCTCATTCAGCAACCCTCTGTCTTGAGTAGCTCTTGGGCCCTGTATTGGGTGAACAATAGTATAGAAAAATATTTTAATAGCCAATAATCTTTCCATTACCATCCTTAGGCAAAAGAATAAGAGACAGACAGAGTCAAAAAATGGACGGACAATGTCACTGAATAGACTGGAAGATCCTTAACAGTGACTCAGATATTGGCATGCAACCAAGACATATGGAGGGAACTGGTCAACTGTTCAGTGACTTTATAACCAAACCTGGTCATGATGATGAAGATGATGTCATTGTCTTGATTTGATGCCTCCCAACCTTAACTGATTTACCTGACATTGAAATAAATAATAAAAACCCATCACAAAACATTACAAACTAAGTTTAACACCAACATGCTAATATTGATAAATGTTTTTAATAATGAATCTGTTATGACAGTTGTCATAAAAATCAATAATAATCTTTTTAAACGAAGTGAATGAAAACTGAACACTTCTGATGTTAACTTACAAACTTTTTTACTAAATAATGTTTAGGACTTAAGTCAGATACTTGAAAAATTATCCATTTTTTCCTATAACTCTTTACTGTACTTTATGAAACTCAAAGTTACAGGTTATCTATTTATAGTTAGGTCACTAAACAGGATACTACATCTATATCTAACTCAGACCTGACAAACATACACACACACACACACATACATACATGTATACACATATACATACACAATATAATATTAATCACTCAAGTGTAGGCTATCAGTGATTTTTTTTTTGCTCAATACTTTTTTCAGACAGAGACACATACAAATCTAAATGCTTTTGGAATCTTATAAAAACATGCCAAGCGCATATGTGATGAAAACCATAACAGGATAAACTGATCATCAGATGTTTAAAACTGTTCAGTTCCTTTATTCACACCTATTAAATATATGTGTATGTAGGAGTAATTCAGAGCAGCTACCCACAAAAACAAAGTGTTATGGTCTTTGTCTGTATATATAAAATAGGTGTAAACAATGCAACTGACCATTTTTAAATGACTGATGATTGCTTTATCACTTTAAAACTTTTGGTAGTGCATGTGCTTGGCACATTTTTAGCAAAATCCCTAAAATGTTTATATATATATATATACACACACACACACATATATATATATATATATATATATATATATATATAAATGCATAAATGCATGCATGTATATATATATACATATATATATATAAATGCATATACAGGCCTTTACAGAGCCCTTCAAAAATGGAGCATGCTCCTTTTTACCGAAGCAAAGGAGAAGAGCGCTCATTTTATATTCATCCAAAGTAGAGCATGAGCAGCTCTTTTTGGGACTAAAGAGCAGGAGTTTTTGCGCCCCTCACTCCAAAATTATTTGAATTTTTTTAAACATTAGTTTGTATTAAACAATAAAAAAGAAAAGAAAGAAAAATGTGAGCTAAACTCTTTGAGTTATTTTTTGTTATTATATCTGTGGACTGTGGTAAATGTATGAGAAAGAGAAAGTGTCTCCTCCCACACACATACATATTTAATAAAAAATGACCTCAAAAAATTTTCTATAAGTGACTGACTCTTTTGAAGACATTTTTTTCACACTGTCTCCTGCAACTTAAAGGAAATGTCCTGGACATTAGAATGGTAACACCTAGGTGTCAAAGTCTCCTGCCTCTTTACCAAAACCTGGGTAGAAGTTGAAATAGTTTCCATTTTCATGTAAAGCTGTCTGTAGATATTGGTGTGAGGCAAGAAAGGTTTGAACATTTTTTTGTTTTTGTGACAAATTTTCATTCATTGCTGAATGAATAAATAAACCAATGTCTTTTTAATTTACTGACAATTTACTTTTGTACACAATTTTGCCATTATTATTATTATCAGTATATTTTAACTATGGAGCGCTGAAAAAGAGCTGCTCTTTTTTAATGGTGTTGGAGCTGGAGTGGCCACTTTTTGAAAACAGGACGTGTGAGGGGAGCCAGTTTCAATTTTGGGTAACAGTGGCATGCTTAAAGCTATATATATATATATATATATATATGTATATGTATGTGTGTGTGTGTGTGTGTGTGTGTGTGTGTGTGTGATGAGTTAGCAAATTTTTATATCAGGTGAAATTGGTGAAAGTCATAATAAAATTTTCACCTCCCTTTTTAGAACAATCAGTCTATCACATATTAAAAAATCAGCCACCCTGGTTGAAAAACTAAGGGTAATAAATATGACAGATAAGCACATAGTTAGTTTAGATGCTAAATCCCTTTACAGTTACACCAATGTTCCTGTTAACAAATGTTTAGATCTTTTAAAAAAGCATTTAACATATTTTCAAAAAGGAGTTTCTCCAACTCCAATAAAAAATGAGCAGCTTGTGTTCCACAAGTTTTGAGACCACCCCAAAGCCTCGTGGGTATTCAAATCTTCAAAGGATTACTTTTATGACTATCTAAAATCATTGATAAAATTTTATGTTGCCAATTCAAAGGCAAACTGGAGACATGAATCCTGAAGTCCCTGACAATTCAGTTGCCTCAATGATGAACTGGAGATGAAATTCTTACAAAACTGAACTGAATTGCTGGGGATTTCAGGATTCATGTTCCCAGTTTGCCTTTGAATTGGTAACATAAAATTTTATCAATAATTTTAGATAGTCATAAAAGAAGTCCTTTGAAGATTTCTGGCTTTGGGGTGATCTCAAAACTTCCAGAACACAAGTGAATGGATAGGGGATGGGACCCCAGCCATTATCCATATGAGCAGTGAGAAGGAGTTCAGCAAGCAGTGAGAAATCAGCAGTGACTGAAGCAACAGGCAGTGAATATAAGAGGCCTTTTCCGTGGTCAGAAATTAGTAAGCCCACTTCTCGAAGCTGAGGGAAGGATCCCATGGTTAAGTGAGAAATTGTATTGTTGTTAACTCCCAACCAGTGTCTTTAAAAACAATTGTTATTATTTTTTGTTGACTGTGATCATGGCCAAGAAGACAAACCTATGAACATAGTGAGTTGGGTGTATATGCAGATACAATCAACCTTGGATGTCACCACAGGCTATGCAGTGAACAATGAGTGGAGAACTTTGTCACAAATTTTGTCACAGCTGTAAAAGCTTGAACTTGTGAAGCTAAAGAATGGAGATCTTCTGAACATTTGCCATAGAAATAATGATAGTGATAGATGGTTTGTGGAATTGAATTTGTGGGTAAGAGGCCACAGAGGAGAGAATAAGTCTACCCCCACAACTTTACCAAGGCTGGAAAGTGATTATTGAGCACCTCCAGCCCAATTATGACAGCAACTATTTCTGTCTAATCTAACTCTTATAAAGATATTTGCAAGGATATCTAATTATATAATAAAAGAATTATTTTATAATAATTAAAATTAGTATATCTGATAAAATACTGATATAATAATATAAATCAAACATAAGGAAATACATCTTGTATCTATTGCTTGAAATTTAGGAATAGGATAAAGCAAAAATGAAATCTTGTAGTGCAAACAGTAATAAATTGATCTCGTAAGACATTAAGAGTGGGCCCAGTTCTCATCAAATCATGAAAAAAAAATGGCTGTGTACCAATAAATATCTAAATTGGGCATTTTTACCTTTTTATAACTCCATCATCCTAACCTCCCATGCTTTAAGTATAAATACTGGCGATGGATAACAGAATTTTTTAATAGGAGAATACAATGTGATGGATTTTTATTAACCTATTAATACCCATCATAAAATCCAGTATTAAGTATAGATTTCTAAAAAATTCAGAACTGACTATAGGTTTACAAAGATCTGGCATAAATTAGTAGTAATTATTAATACAATATATTAATAGTAATTATTGATACAGTATATTAGTAGGAAGAATGTGTGGTTATTGACACAGAAAGTGAAATCAGTCTTTTACATTCACTTTTGCACAAATGTCCTTAGAAAAAGCACAAATCCATTCCTTCTACCACCATCTATGGGTTACATAGCAGGCTAGTTTGGGCTCTCTAGCCTTGTGTGGTAGCCAGTCTACAAGAAGGAAAACTCTGAATTCATTACCATAAAGAATGCATGGGAAAACCATTCCAGTATCTTTCCCAGGAAGTCATACCAATTGACAGAAATGGAATCTGTGGAGCACCATTATGGCATTTTAAAAAAATAGTGGTAGAATTGTAAAGCTGTCCTTTTGTTCTGCAACTGTTTATCATCTTAGAGTTATGGATATCCAATAGTCTACATTGATTATGTCCCTGTCATCAACCCCAAGAATGTCCAGAAAAGGAATTTTATTTTTTCTTCATTTTGTGTAGTCATTCATCAGAAATCCTGTAATCATTGAGGAGCCTTACAACTATTCAATATAATTATAAAACAGAGCTGTTCAAATCGACTATTATTCTATCCTCTCTGTTTATATCACAAATGTGAAACAGTAAACAAAACATCAAAATTTTCATTCACTTTAATAATTACATACACAGTAGTCTTCTCATACCTGTGGGAGAGTGGTTTACCTAGTGTTTGTACCACATGGAATGGTCATAGAAATTGCTACTTCTCCAAACAACATTTCAAAAAGAGACAACATTTATAAAATATAAAGAAAGATAACAAAAAAATTGGAACAACTAATTTTTCATGATACTTCATGATACTAATTCACCTAAATGCCCCATACTCACAACACCAAAAAAAAAAAAAATGCTGCTTGGAGAAGACCGCCTCTTTGTCCCCACCACTCCTGTAGGTTCAACAGTGCTCCAAGACTATACTAGTTGTTAAAAATTATTTTTTTTCACTCTGAGTAAATTTTGGCTCTCAGTAGTTTGGAGGAAAGGATGAAGGTAATAAAATAATTACTGAAACCTGAACCTTGCCACACTGCTTGTAAAGCTCCTTAACCAAGGAATGGAGTGGAGGTCAACTGAAGGTGAAGAAAAGAGAAAGAAAAACGGAAGTGTTTTTTCCACTATAATAAATTGTTTTGATAAACCTGATTTTTTAACCAATGGGTTAGAGCTATTGAAATTTGAAATCCTTGTGTTAATCACCAAAATATTTTGGGTAAATTGGAGCCTACCTTTGGTTATAAAAATCCCTACACTACAACCATCAATAGGAATGGAAGACATAACACCTATCAATACATCTGAAAACTTGACTGAGTGTAGACTCAAAGAAGCAGCTGCAAAACCTCTCCTGAACAAAGTTTTAAAACTAAATTGTCATTTTCACAACAGAATTAAGTCTTGTTTTCACCCTGACTATTGTAACAAAATAGTCATTTACTTGTCAGCGAACAAGTACTGTTCTCAAACAATGCTCTATATTGAAGACTCTGAATGCATGAATGGATTGTATCTCAAGCTTTGACAACTCATACCAAATCATAAGAACTATTAAGAACATTCACTCATTTTATAACTTTTATTAAGAACATTCATTCATTTTATACCAACAAGGTAAATATACCCTTTTATTGTAATTTCTTCTTTGTAATTTACATTGTTTTGTATACGTTGACATTTTTCTTGGAACATTTCATGTTGATTGATTTTGATTGTAAACTTGATCTTTTTACAACTACCATTGGGCCTGATTTTTGAAAAAGGTTACTTGTCCAGAAATTTATTATCCCCTTTTTGGGGTGCATAAACCACCAAATTTATGCCTGCCTAATATTTAGTAAAATTTGCTTTTATTTTATTTTAATAAAATTGTTTGGTTTTATATCTCACTAGTATCTCTTATTTTTTATGGTGTATCTTGTTGTCACTTGCTCTCCATTCTCACCAATTTCTTTTAACCAAATTCACAAAAATATACATTAATAATTTTCTTTATTTACTATTTTTCAAATAGTCTGACTTACACAACTAGTTAATAAACTAACATTGACTAGTTCTTTCAATTTTCTCCCTCTTCAGTAGTGTTTCATGTTAAAAAGAAAAAAAGAGAAGGGGAAGAGAGAAAGAGAAAGGGTGATGGAAGAGAAGAGTTTCAAGTCACTTATCCTTCTCTTTATAAGTACTTTTGAGAAACTAATGAAAAAACTCTTACTAAAAATGAAATTTGTAAGGAAACAAGCATTTAATACAAATTATATAAATTACAATATATGTCTTGAAAAAAATTTCCCTTGTGCAACTTAAACCATCAAGTCAGACTAACAGTTCATCTTTTTAATACAAATCTGTTGTTTCTTACAAAACAACTGTTCTTGAAAAACAAACTTTTTCCCTAACAACAAAAGAATTTTAGCAACTTTTTTTAGAGCAACAGTTCATATAAATCAATTTCTTAGCAACAAAATAAATTTACTTACCACACAATTCAAAGTGTCAAAGTTTGAAGGTCGAAAGGATAAGAAAAGGAAACCTATATCAGGTGACGTTGGTTCTATGGGTCCTTTAGACAAAATATTTTAATTTAAATCAGATGTTCACAAATGAGATAACATCTCAGGTTTAGAAAAGACATTTGAATGAGATAAAAATCTCTGATTTAGAAAAAGTCATTATTCATAAAGAGAATTCTTGTATATTTTAAAAGGTTTTCTTTATTTTTTTCTTCTTCTTTTGTAGCAATAGTAATAGTAGTAGTAGCAGCAGCAGTATTTTCTCATCCCAGCTCACAGCTTTTTCACCCAGGTGCTTGAATTCTTTCTGGTCCCAGATCATAGCTCCTGGCTTTCTCACTCAAGGTAATCCTTTCTTTTCTCATCCCAGATAACAACTTCAACATACTTGAGATGGTCAATTCCTTTATGATTTTACAGTCAAAATTTACCGTTTTAAGCAGGTACCTCCAACAGGATCAAAAAACAATTCCTTAAGGGACATATACTTTTAATCCCAATTGGTTAAAAACTCAAGTATCAATATCTAATAAAATTGTCCTCATTTACAATTTAAATTTGGCAGGTTTTTGACAACATCAAAGTTGAACTTCATTTTTTAAATCTTTGCCACAGTATGTTTAAATCATCTGGCTTTATTTTGGCAGTTTCTTTTTTAAAGAAACTGTGTTAGTGACATTCTATTTTTCTGAATTAATTTTTCATACAATTTAATATATTTTTTATTAAAATAGTTTTAGCAATATTTAACCTTTGTGCCCACAAAATATTACTTTGCCTCTGCTATTACTGTAATAGCTCTTCACTCCCTTGGCAATATTTATTATTTTAACAAGTGATGATTACAATTTTAATAAAACCCACACATATGAAAGTGAATTTATACTTTTCTTTATTCTTGAGAATTAACAACCATAATTCATTGATGTTTTTTTTATAAAATCCTGAATGAAAGAACTTGTTTTCATAGTTATTTATAAAATGCTAAATAATAAATATTGTACTGTAGTTGGTTTAATTATTTTGATAATTTTGTAATATTTTATAAATTTTTGATTAAAAAGATTTCTTTTCAAATTTTTTTTAATTATAAAATGGTAAATAATAAATCTTTATGAAAGGTAAATAATAAATATCACATTGTACTTGATTCATATATTTTTACAGTGTAACCCAGATATAAGAGAGTTGTTGGGACAGGAGAATAAGTATCTTATATTCGGGTTTCTCTTATATCCGGGTTTGGTCTATTATATATACATTAACACAGGCTCTAATTTGGGACCAGAGAAAATCTCTCTTATATCCGCATTTCTCTTATATCCGGGTTACACTGTATAATCATGTAAATGAACATTGCTGAGGGAGGAAAAAGTGTATACAGCCACAATGGTGTTGAGGGAATAACCATCCTTTTGACACACAGGTTTTTTTCAGATACAAAGATTTCCATAATTTCTATATTAATTTTTACACAACTTCAGTATTTTAATAATTTTTTCTCATACAATTATAATATTGATTTTATTAAAAATCATTTTTTATATTGTTGGCCATTTGAACCTTATTCTAGAGAGAGTCATATGAACCCTTCTCTCTTCATATATAGTCTGCTATACTAGACTTTTCTGCTTTCTCTCTGGACATTAAATTGATATTTAAATTTTAAAGCTTTACAATATGACCAACAAATCTGCAACATATCAAGATGTCATGATACCTTGATTGAATAAACATTTATTTAAGTTAAATTGACAACTGTCTAGAATAAAATCAGCATGATGTCAACCAGCAATAATTTATACTCAAATTAGGTAAGATGAATAAAGCTAACAAATAGGAACCAAAGTGATGCTAAATATATCAGAAAAATAAAGTCTCCACAGAACAGAAATCCAGTTATAATATGGCTGAATTGTCCCTAGGGGAAAAACTTATTTTAATGTTCTCTGCATACAAAAAATTACAGTGTCATCAGAGAACATTAATCTGTCAAGTAACATGCATAGAGACAAGAAGATCAAAAAGCAACCAACAATGATCCCAGGAGCAAACTAATGATTGTCAGATACTATGAACAAAATTTATTTTTGTACTACATAAAGCTTTGCTAAACAAGTTTTAATTATAACTACATCTTTCTTTCTTTTTCTTTTTTTTAAATCTCCAATCAAATATTGTTTAAAAAATGGAAGTTACGACCAAATAATGAAAAGAAGCAGGAGAATAGAATAGAAGAAAGGTTGGAATAAGAGGTTTAAGGTTTATTGAAGAATTCTATTAAATTTAACTTTTCTTCTCTGTGGAGTTGCCTAATTAGGCTGGTTTTTGGCAACTAATTTTAAAACAAGTTGGGCTAGCTTGAACTACTAATCAGAAGGTCAATTCAAAATTTAGTTAAGCTGGATTATCAAAAGTAGCTACAGTCTGCAAAAAAATTATTCATACACCCATCAATTTTGAATATTTTTATCCATTTCTCAGAATCTAATGCCTATATGATGCCAAGTTATTTATATGTTAATAAGCACAAAAAAAAAAGAATATAAAACTCAATTTTCAGAATAATGGATTAAAAACAACAAATTTGACAGTTAAATTATGCAAAATAGGAAAAGACAAAATTATTCATACAGTAGAAAATATTATTTTAAATTGATTTATGTAAGCATAATTTACATAATTATTTTATCAGTGAAACCTTCTAGACTATTTATTCAGTTGAATATTTGTGATAATTCCAGCAAAGAACATCACGTGGTGTATAGTGTCACCATTGTTATTCTTATGTTAACAACACGATGGGAAAGACAAAAGAGCTTAGCTTTGACTTGAGACAGAGAAATATTAACTTTCACAAGTCGGGAAAGAGTTACATCACTATTTCAAACCAGTCTGTTATAAAGAAGTTTAAACAGTTTGGCACAACAGAGAATTGCATTGAAGAAAAACCTAAATTGTCACCAAGAACTGCATGAAAACTGTGTCATGATGTTAATATAAGCCCAAGAGTTGTTTTGAAAGACATCACCAAAAGTTTGGGTACGATGGGTATCAGTGTAAATACTCACACAATACAACATTGTTTAAATAGAAATGGTTTGTATGGAAACTTACGATAATGAACCCCACTTCACTAGCCATTACACACATTGTTGCTCAGTTTAATTTTATCAAAATATTCTTGGACAAAGAAAATTGCTTTTGGGAAACAAGTACTATGGAATGATGAAACAAAAATTGAGCTTTTTTGACATAATGATGTACAAAAGATTTGGTGCAAGAAAGGTGAGGCTTTCCTCCCAAAGAATCCAGTGGCAACATTAAGACATGGAGGTGGCTCGATGATGTTTTGGGGTTGTTTTAGCTCAAGGGGTTCTGGACAATTAATTGAAATAAGGGAAATAATGAAATCTGCAGACTATATCAAAATTTTGGATGAAAATCTACAACTATTAGCACAAAATTTTCATCTAGGTCATCGACTAACTTTCCAGCAAGATAATGACCCCAAACATATGTCTAAATCAGTGACTGCATGGCTTCAGAAAATAAGATTACAGTTCTGCTATGGCCTTCAACAAGTCTTGACATGAATCCTATTGAAAATATATGTCAAGATCTGAAAGTTCAAATGAATTGTTGGTCACCAAAAAACCTTCAGGAATTAGAACATGTCACCATTGAAGAATGGAAGAAAATCCCAGAAAATCTCATCAAAAACTTTAGAAAATAATTGCAGCAAGTTATAAAGATGAGAGGCCATGCTATTGACTATTAATATTGTGAAAATTGTTCTATTTTTCATACTGTACGAATAATTTTGTCTTTTCCTAATTTGCATAATTCACTTGTCAAATTTGTTGTATTTAACCTATTGTTCTGAAAATTGAGTTTCATATTCCTTTTTTTATGCGTATTAACATATAATAACTTGACATCATACAGGCATTAGATTCTGAGAAATGGATAAAAATATTCAAAATTAATGTGTGTACAAATAATTTTGTTGACTGTAACATCCAAAACCATACTTTATTCTCAATTCATTTATGATTGATTAATTTATTTGTTTGTTTTTTTTGTTGTTTTTTTTTTACAGGTTATCAACCCTTGGTGGGATATTTAAAGCTGTAACATATTTTGGATTGTAAAATTCATTTATTTTATTTATATTACAGTAACAATTTTGGAGAGGTAACAATGATTTTTACAGATACCTATCCTACTATTTAATCAACCCATAGCTGAGGAGAGAAGTGATGGACTGAGTACAAAATAATAACTCCCTTTATACACTCTTTTAAAATTTGGGTGAACTGAGGAAAAAGATGAAAAGAAATTTGCAAGCTTATATGAAATTTTCTTTGGACTAATGAAAACCTTGCCTTCACAGATATTGGCCAGTGAGCTGAAAAGAGAGAGGAAATAAATTTGTGAGCTTATGTGAAATTGCTTTTGGACCAATGAAAACCTTGTCTCCACAGAAATTAGCCATTGAGCCAAGAAGAGGAAAAAGAAAGTCAAAAGCTTATGCAAAATTCCTTTTGATATAAAATGAGGAGAAAAATTAAATTAATAAGAGAAGAGTATCTGAAATCATGTGAAAAGTTTTGTTTCTGGTCACATGTTCAGTGTTGAAGTTTTCACCAGTGTCAAATTACTTGCCAATTATATTATTAGCCTTTTAACCAAGCATGTGGCAATTCAAAGAATTTTACTTCAACAATCCAAGAAAGCTAAGTATTTCAAATTATCTTTCTTTGTCTATTTTTGAATATAAACAACCATATATCCTTTCTGTGAGCAATGAACTGTCTTTGTTTTGAATATTTTTTAATATTATTTTGTGTCAGATCATTTAATCTGTTGCCTGAACATTTTCTCTTTATTTGCTAAAACTACAAACTTTAAAAATTTCTGATTTATTTTCCTGAAGTGAGTTGCCGACACTACTTCCAGTATGTAAATTCGTAAATAAATTCCTTATATTGTTTTGTTAAAATTACCCATGTGTTTTCTTGTCATTATCATCCTCCATTAATCTTCTTGGTATGAGTAACTCAACTGTTCATTTTAACACACTCAGCCCCATGCCACTATAGATCCATACCTTTCTCAAGGGTATTTGCATGTAAGTGAATGTAATGAAGATGACTGGAATTTGAACTCAGCTCTCTAGTTATCTCATTTTGAAACACTCTCCATTACACCACCTGCACATCCACAATTTATTTATCATGTGAGTCAAAATACAAAAAAAAGAGTATTCCTTAATAATTTTCTATTAAAAAATTAAAGAATTTATGTAACACAATCTTACACTATTTTTAATTTTTCAAATTGCACTCTATTAATTGTCTGAGAGAACCCATTCTGCCTTCCTTCAGTACGGCTAATGCTAATCTCCAGGACAGTGACTCATTGTGCCTTCTCAGGCTAACATTTTTTGCTGACATTAAGATTATATTGAATCAATTGCTAGGTCTGCTGCTAGGAAAGTTCTCTGTGTCATGCTAAGCAATTTTTCTCATCCAAATCTATCTTATATATTCATAAGTCTACTCTTCATGCATGTTTAGAATATTGCTGCCACATATGGTTTGGTGCTTCTGTTTAATATTTAGAGATCCTTGATAAAATCCAAAGAAGAATCTACAATTTCATTGTACTGAACTGGCATCTCAGCTTCAGTAATTTTTCCACCACTGTAATATAACTTCCCTGTGCCTTTTCTATTAATACATTCATGATAATTATTTAACTGAACTCTCCTCTATGGTACCTAGACTTTATGAATGTAAGCACAGTACTAGATTGGAGTCATCATTTTACAGTTGAAATGGCTGCTAGATGTAACCATAAGTTGTATACTAACAGTTTCTTCTATCACACTTTTCATTTTTGGAACACTCTTCTGGCTTCTTGCTTCCCAGTCAGGTTTGATCTTCAAAAATGTAAATGTAATGTCAATTGTTATCTTCTGTCTTCATAATTCCTGTTCTTTTATTGTTTTCACTCCATATTAATGTTTTTATTATATTCTTTCACACTGAGTAAACCCCTTGCGCCTTAGTGGATTTTATTTGCCTTGCAATGAAATGATGAAAAACAATTTCTTCTGGGATAGTAGTAGATTTTGATTTATAACAAGAAAGGTTAAATTAATATTATTTTCTTGTTTTCATTTACTTTTATTACTCTTCTTATTCAAAATATAAAAAGTGCATGATCATATAACAAAACAAAATGACTAATGTTACATTTTATCAGTATTATTTTTGTTATGTTAAATTACGTTTTAACCCCTGAAACATGTTTGTCAGACCAGTCAGACCAGTTAGTCACTTGTTTTGTAAGAAAATGAAATATGCAGACAGCTTTGTTCATTACACATTATTAGTGTACTGTGATAAAAAATATGGTATGAAAGTAAATAAAAATAAAATAAAACTTAATTACTTTGCAACATCACAAACATGAAAATTCACTGCATTCTACCTTATAATGTGTGTGTGTGTGTGTGATTTAATGTATGTCAAGGTGAGCAGAGTTCTATCAATAAAAGTGCTCAGTATTATTACTAATAAGTATAAAAGTTCAGGATAATAATCAAAACCAACTAAAAGTTATGCAATGTTAACACTCTTCAGGGTTAAGATAAAAAGATTTTTATTTATTAATAATAATAATAATAATAATAATTTGATATATACATACATACATACATACATACATGCATGCATATATATATATATATATATATATATATATATATATATATATATATAAATATGTATATATGTATGCAGGTGTGCAGAAAAATAGGAAAGAACACGTTAGGTGGGTAATCCGGTGTTCCTTAGTATTTTGCTTTTATTTTCAAAAAGACAGTGCTCCATACAGAAGTAGAGCTTATATTATAATATTTTTAGTTTTTAAAAATATGATTCCTTCGCTACATAAGAGTTCTCATGTTTCAAAAGCGAGAGCCGAGACCCCTAACATAATTTTTTAAGTTATGTAGAGTTAAGGTGCCGCGACCCGCGGCAATGCCATAAAAAATTGCCGTCTGACCAGCATAACCTACGGTCACTCTTGAAATAGAATCCCCATTGTAACTTGACACACATTTTTCGAAGGGGACTGGTCTGTAGATAAAAATTAATTCTTAGCGCTTTGAACCACCTAACCATTATGGCCGACACTAGCCGTTTCCATAGCAACTAATGTTCCAATGAGACCGCACTTATAAACACGCGCTAACCAAAAGATAGCTTATTCCCAAATTCTCGCTTGACAAGGAAGCGGGTCCAGGCACCTTAACTCTACATAACTTAAAAAATTATGTTAGGGGTCTCAGCTCTCGCTTTTGAAACATGAGAACTCTTATGTAGCGAAAGAATCATATTTTTAAAAACTAAAAATATTATAATTATATATATATATATATATAGAGAGAGAGATAAATGTATATATTATAAATTTACTAATTTAAAAATATGATTCCATAGCTACACAGAAATTACCATGCTTCAAAATCAGAAACTAAAAACTTCACATTTTAATTATATAATTAAATTAAAATCCCTAGTACTGTTTCATTTTCAAGTGAATTTTGGAGTAACTTATTTTGAAATTTACTGAGTTTCATAAGCACATACATTCTTAATATTAATTTCTAAGGATACAAGGAAATTCAATCATTTTGACAAGAGATGTTAGTGTATTCATTTTCACTGACAACTATTGTATCAAAATGTGAGTTACTTTTGAAATGAGGTTAGGTAAAGTTAGGGTAGAGTAGGGGTGCCTTTCAACAAATGATGACATCAGTTTTTCGCATGTCATCTGGTTTTTTTCAATGACAAAAATTTTTTCGGCACCTTTGTTTTGCTGTTAAATTTGTGATTGTATACATAAAATCTTTTCCAAAACAGTTGTTTGAATATGAGTATGTTGTATTAAAATACAATTTTTAAATATTATTCCTAATTCTAATTACTAATGGACTATATTTCTTTTAAAACAAATAAATATATTGGAATTACTTTATTATTTAAAGATTATTATTAAAATATCAAATATAAATATGTATGTTTCATATTTCATCTTTTTTTTTAAACATTATTTAAGGAAAGTTTTTGACAATGTCGGCAAAGAATAGCTATTCATTTCTTTGATTAAGTAAATTTTTATTTTTTATAAACCTAAGAAAGTATAATTTCTCAAGTATGCACAAAGCACATGGGTCATTTAATGACCGACATATTCTAACTTTTTTTATTAATTTGCATTTCACAGTAGGTGTTTTTTGACCCCAAAAAATTTATCCAATTATTTATTACAAACAATTAAAAAACATAAAAGCTTATCACCAATAACATGAATCCTTAACAAATGCACTAGTCAAAACCAATTTAATATACAAATTCTTATGCCAATGGGGATTACAAATTCAAACGATATTCTGTTTGTATTGGTCATACAACCGCAACACTCTAATATAGATTAACTTACCACTTATCTGAACAAATAAAATTACATCTTAACAAACATAATATTTTTACCAATATAAGATCCATTGTAGTCAATAATACTTGCATTTTATATTTATATTAATTGCACAAACTCCAAATTCTTGAAACACTTAAAATCAAAAAAATATAAAAAACTATATTAGATAACATTTATTCTAAAGGTTTTGGGGATAGTTTCAATAAATAATTAAAAAAAAGGTCTTAGAAATTTTTCCAGATTTCATGTTAATGCTGATATTGTAACCAATGGCTTTCTTTGATTTTCCCAATAATGTCTGTGATGCAAACTGTTAATATAACAGAAACATTAATATGAGGTTAGCTTTCAGTTCTTCTTCTGACAAATAACATCAATGTTTTGTTCCTAAAAATGACTAGTATGAGTAAAATGGGTACTTTGTGGAACGTTTCTGAGAGAATGCTTTTCTAATCTTAATCTCTTCAAGTCTAGTGTCAATTATTATTTAACCTACATATCCTCATAATCTGCAATTACTTCCTTACTTTATACATACAACAATTTTACTCAGTAACCCTCTATCTTAAATGGTTTTGCCGTCTAACATTAGATAAATATTTAGTAACAAGAAATCTATATACACTTCACCACAAGCATAGGGTAGACAACCTTTATCTCCAGAAATTTAGTTACCTCCCTTGAAATTCAAACGCTTTTCTAATGTCATAAAATGAACTGCCAAAGATTATTTCATAATACTTATTTCTACAGAAAGGAAATTTAATGTCAAAAAATATATATGCTTTTATTCTCAAATTCAATCATATATAAAATTAAAAGCTGTAAAACATTGTTTATATATCTAAGTAATACCAAATGACAGCAACCTCTTCATCATCATTAAAATATGCTTATTTTTTGCTTGTTCATCAATACAATTATTAAAAAAAAATCAGTGTAAAATTGAACATTATTTTGTGACTGTCTTTGTTCTTTTGTATTCATTATATCATAAGACTAGTATTCTTACCTGAAGATTTTTTTTTATCAACCACGAAATATGAAGCAGGTTACAATAGGTTACAATAGTTTTTTTTGTGACAATTTTTTTTCAATTACAAAACTGATCATCAGCAAAAAGGATTATCTGTTCTAATTTGGAATTAAAAGTTTTCTTTCTGGCATAATTTGATATGAAGAACTATTTACGTGCATCCCTCAAATTAGAGCAAAGTACAAAACTTGGGCAAAAGTTGCACTTAGATCATGTTGATTCAATCAAAAATAAGTTGTTCCTACTTGTGTATGACAATTTCAGCAAGTGCATAGATATTCACATATTTAGTGTTATGCCAGAATAAAATGTTCATTCAATATCCACCAGACCATCAGGGGAGCCAGATGATGGGTTGACCTTAGGTAACCTCCCAGTTGCCAAATGCAAAATCATGTGACCTCACAGCTGCACCAGGCTTGCAAGTATGGGAACAGAGATAGATATATAAACACCCACCTCAATGGTAAGGAGCAGAGATACTCTCAAATAACAGATATATTTTCATCCTAGATTTACTTTTCAGACAAGGGGTTCCAGGGCTGCATATAGGTAAACACACAATGGCTGAGAGTAATTGATGAAGTACACAAGTAAATAAAATGTAATTTTTTTAATACTAGTGTTCACACAATACAAGGCCCAAGCACCATTCAAAATAGAAAGTTACTTTCTGGTTTAATAAAGGACAAGAAGTGAAGTTCATGGGTCTTTGCAGGATAACAGTTAATCTTAAACTTGAAGATGTTAATGTTAATTATGATAGATTACGTTTTGTGTTATTATTGGTTTGTGTCTTAACTTCATTAAACATTCAATTGGAAGTCAATCCACAGCAGAAAAGCTCTACAAAACATTTGCAACATATAGTTTTTCCAAAGGAAATATTACAGGAAATGTGATAGGATTTAGTACTGGCGAATTTGAGACATTTTTGATTCACAATAGAAGTATGCATGTTGCATCAACCTTCTGTCATGAAATGGTCTAACAGGGAGATTAGTCCAGACAATGAAAATAGTATTATAGAAATTAAAAGAAAAGTATCCTCTTGAAATGAAGGTATCCAATTACTAGTTTTACACTTTCAATAGTGTTACAGGTGTAACTCCAACATAGTTGCTAGTGAAATGCTTTCTCCCCAGAAGATTGTTAGTTTTCTGAGACCATGGAGAAAAAAATCCCAGTAAAGATGAATTTCAAAATTGGAGTGCATAAGATGGGTGACATGGTAATCACAAGAGGATTTCACAAGGACAACTGAATGAAGATAGTTATTGTTAACATAGTTGGAGAAGATAAGAATACAGGGTGTAAATATGGTCAATAGACATTTGGGCTAAATCCTTTAAGCACAATAGGAAAAGTCTGCAACATCAACAATCTGTTTAAGAGAACACTAAAGTAAAGGCTTTTCCCATATTGATTGATTTGTCTGTTTAATGGCACATTAACTCCTTATGGGTCATTTAAAGCTGAAATTTAATTTTCTTGGGAGCTTGAAAGTAATAACAATATTATATATACGTTATTCTGCTTTCACAATTGAATACACTGCAGATACTCAGCTTTTGTACACATACATGTTTGTGTGGGCATGATTATTAGCAGCAGTCTTGGGTAGGTATGATGATAAACTACATCCGATAACAAGGCCTCTGATCGGAAGATTGGAGGTTTTGAGGAGCATGGAACCACCTCTTAATTGCTGTTGTTCCTAGATCCAACATGACCCAAGGTGGTAGCACCTGTTAGGGTCCCAGCTATAGGCAAATAATGAACCCCAAAAGAAAAACAAAAACCTGGGAAAGTATAAAAATACATTTTTATAGTAAAATTACCAACAATACATATTTAAAGCAAAATGGCCAACAATATATTTTATCTGTAGTTGAAGAAATGCAATTGCATTCAAAATGAATTTAGTTGAAGCCATGAAATGATGTTCAAAATATTTATATTTCAGCATTAAATAACCCATAGTGGGTGATATACCGCAAAAAAAACATCTTCACTAGAGGTGGTGATGTATGTTTTATGTTGTAGTTTTGCTGAAGTTATATTTTGGAATACAGTTTGATTGAAGAAGTTATAGGATATTATGTGGATTAATATCATGAAAATTCTTCCATGTTGGTTGTTTGGTAGTATTTTAAATGGATTTGGGTGAAGCTGGTACAATAGTATTTTTTATTTATTTAAAGCCAGAAAATATTTTTAGATTGTATTTTTGGGGAGAGATAAGAATGTTTGTTTTTTTGTGATATAAGTCTTGCTAATTAACGCATTGATCTTGGGAGAAGAGGTGGATGCATACATTTCACAAGGGTTTTTGCGCATAAGTGAATATAACAAACTCAACAGGAATTGTAACTTGTCTTTCCAATTAACAATTTTGATTCTCAATTTGCAGTTAATGGTCAATAAGTAGAAAAGGCATTCAATTTGCAGTTGATGAGCAATAAGTGAAAAAGGTTTGGAAATTTTTATTGACAGAAATTTAACATAAGTGTGAGAAGACATCTTTCAATGACTTCGGTGGTGAGATATGTTATTTTGATGTTTTGAGTAGTTGGCGCCTGATGGCGAGACAATCGGTAAATTTGTTGCCATGCTTTTTCGTGGAATTTGGAAGCTAAAGACGACTCCTTTGTATCAGAAGATTTTATCTTCAGTCAGATTTTTATCCTCGGACGTTAAAGACATGTTTATTCTGGCTCCGTGGTGAACTATTCTAGTTTGCCACGTATATTAGTGTTACCTTAATTCGAATTACAGTATCGAATTATTTACCTTTAAAGTTTATAGAATTAATATTTATTTAGCTTTTAATAGCTATATTACTGATTTTATTTATGGATGGGAATATGGGAGGGAGAGTTTTCGCATCGAAGGGCTTTGTGAGAAAATTTAATTGGCTTCGGTAGAAATCCGTAGCTAAGATTTGTTTGTTTATATTTGAAAAACTTCGAAGAGAAGATTTGTTCAGCTTCGGTAGAATTCCGTAGTTAAGATTTGTTTATATTTGAGAATCTTTGAAGAAAAGATTTTGTTAGCTTCGGTAGAATTCCGTAGGTAAGATTTGTTTATATTTGATTTGAGAAACTTGTTAGAAAAGATTTTGTTATCTTCGGTAGAATTCCAAAGCTAAAAGAAGTAGTAATTTTATTCCCTAGAAGGGGAATGGTTTCATTTGATTTATTTGTTTGTTGATTCGGAGAATCAACGTTTCTTTTTGTTTGGCAGACTGATTCGATGCGGGGAATTGTGCACCTATTCACGTTCTTTATTTTAAAATAAGATTTAAAAGAATTTCAACGCTAAAGATTTAAAATATTTTGAAGGATATTCTTCATGGAATATTTTAAGATGCTAGACTAGGTTATGATTGTGTTTTACAATTTACCCTTTCAGCTTCAGAGAATGTGAAAAAGAGAGTTTCAAAGAAAGAAAAAGAAATATTTGAAGAAAGTAGAAACACAAAAGAAATTGAATTGTTTATAAAAAATGCTTTAACAATATTGTTTGCCGTAAAGAAAAGGTTGAAAGATGTTTGTGTTGTCTGCTTGCTGACAACATTGCTTTGTAAGTAAAAATCCTTTTGTTCATTTTTGTTTGTTACCCACTTATGGACCAATATGCATGTAATTTTGATTTGTTGAAATAAATATTTATCTGTGAACAATAACGGTATAGTTGTTTATAATATCGTCTGCTTCATTGAGTGGGTTTGTGGTTGATTTCCTTTGAAGAAGCCGAGAACGAAATCGGCAGTTTAGTCCTGTGTGTTATTGTAATTTCGTATATGGATAAAATTTAAATTTGATTGAGAACTTAATTTTTCATTTAATTTTTGGTCTTTAACATAACCCTACACATCGACACACAAGAGACACTATATCTCTCTCTAAAAATTTTTATTTTTTCTTCACTTTATTTCTTCTTCAAGTTTATTTTTTCTACAAAGGCATTCAATTTGCAGTTGATGGGCAATAAGTGAAAAAGGCATTCGATTTGCAGTTGATGGGCAATAAGTGAAAAAGGCATTCAATTTGCAGTTGATGTAAACTGCTCTAACAAGGTAACCCTACAACAACACTGAGTTTTTGCTTACATGGCAATTGGTCCAGAATGCACTCTCTCACAATGACATGGGTTTTCTTTTAGACCAGGCTGAACGAATATGCCCAATTGTCTTTGGTGTAACCTTGGTTTAAAAAAAAATGACTGTGCACACCTTCTATCACTGTCCTCAAGTGCGCCTGTTCTGGAAGCATGTTGGTGAGTTGAGGGGTCATATTGATCCTAAACATCTTGTGTTTATTGATCTCACATACATGTGTGATAATGTTGCCTCTGTGGTTTGGGGTGGAATGGATGGTGTTTCTGATGCTGCTAGCTGTGGCAAGGATGGTAGTATGGATGATGCAGATGGAGTGAGTCTTACGATATGAATGTTATTCTCATCAGTATCTGGTTGGATTCTTTTGGCATCAACTCAAGATGAAGATCAGAACTGACAGAAAGCATTTGCTATTGGCAGATTCCAATGAAAATCAAGGCTGGCCCTGTTCACGGAAACCAGGCTTGCTGCATTTTCTTTCTTAATACCCTTTTTTTGTGGTTTTTTGTTGGACCCCTCCCTTGGTTAAGCTAGACCCTTTGTTTACATAGTGAATATAATTGTGATTCCCGGCATTCTCTTTTGTTATGATCCATGTCAAGGTTCCCAACCTCTCCAATTTGTTTTTTATTCCCTCTTTTTATCTTAACTTGGTCAGCTTATGAATTTCCCTCTCTACAATTTTTTTTTCTTTCCCTCACCCTTAGTGAGTGAGCGTCTTGATTTTGCCTATCGGCAGAATACAACAGCCACATTCAGTTTTTACTATGGGTTGGATAGATCTTACTGATATATTTTATTTTTAGTTTGAATGTTTTGTTGTATTTTAAAACCAAAACTGTCCTTTTTAGGATACCGCTCTCTATCAACTACCAAAAAAAAACTGTCCTTTTGTGGTTCCTCCAGTGACCACAAAACTGTCCTTCTTAGGACAATGCTAATCTCACCTTCTACATGAACTTGCAGAATTATTTTTTGCCTAGTGCAACTGTACAATTATTTTTGTTTATGCATTTTTCTTTAGCAAAAAATAAACTTGGCAATATATTTTCATACTCAAGTCTTTGTTTGGTTTGTTGTTTTCTTCTATCATTCAATAACTGTTTGCGGGCTAATATACATCCACAATAAGCCCCACACATGAAATACTTTGGTCATTCCACCTTAGCACAAGGTTGACTTGAGCTCAATCATTTTTTTAAAACATTCTTATTGTTATTTACAATAACTTCTGAATCAGAAAAAGAAAATGGACATACCCAAGAAGAGACAATGAGAACTTTGTTTCACAAAAAAAAGTAAGAGAATAAACGGTCCGGGGTTTTATTTTAAGTTTATTTCATTTTTCCCACAGGTTTATCATTTTGTTTCCTGTTTACTACTGGATTTTTGGTTCCTTCTCTTTCACTCCCCCCCCCCCACTCTTGCGTCTTAGTGTCATTATTGACTTACTCGGAGTGAACTGATTAAAAAAAAATTGACAATAAAAAAATTTATTTCCTGCTTCGATCGCTACAGGAGAATGTTTTGCCTACGTGCTTATTTGTACTCTCCCTCTACTATCGTAACAATCCATTGACTAGACATTTTGTTAACTTACTAGCGACTGGCGCAACACAATCTTCTTGGTGATAAATGATTGACCTCGTAAACCAATCAAAATCCAGCTTGCTATTTATTTATTGAGGATGACGGGCGAGATCTCATGTGTTGTGTTCACGTGATCCAACGAGAGTTTTCGAGAACGCGCTTTCTTACCAAATCGGCTACTTTCGTCGGCAGGTAAAGTTTTTGTAATTTCTATTTGATTATTTCTGTTAATTATTTTCAAAATATCACACTGCATCGACAACGAATGTAATGTTTTCTTTTAAATTATGAATTATTTGTGAGGGTTATCAGAAGTTTTATTATATCCGTTATGCTTTATAACCTTTTCTCTATCAAGGACAATTTTATGTCCTTGATGATTCTTTAGTTGGCAATATTTTTTTTTTCATTTTTATTATCTTTTCGGTCAGCCTTCGTATATATTTTTTTAACTGCTATGAATATTTTTTTTTTTCCTTTTGGTTTAAAGAAAAACTGTCGATACCCGATATTGCTCATGCTTTTTCTGGACCATTTCTTTTTTTTTAAATCGAATTTTCAGATTCCATCCTTGGCTTAGTATTTAAAATTTGAAGGAAATATAAAATTTCTGTTAAAATAATTAATTGTATTATTTTCTTTTATGAAGATGTCTCCGCATGTTTCATACAACTACCGGAACTAAACGTTACCCCCCCCCCCCAAAAAAACACTTAACAACTGCAATTCGTTTGTTCAACGTTTCTTAAAAATCTTTGTTTTTTTTTTTGTTTGTTTTTTTTTGTAGCTGTCATTTTACAGTTTATCAGTTTCACGAAAATAATTGCAAATGCCTATCAAAAATATGAAAACCATGCATCTTTCAATTTTAATTTAATTGAACTTAATTTAATTATTTTTAGATTTTTATCCTAAGTAATTTTGAGATAAAAAAACTTTATTCAATAGTGTGAGTGTAATACATTTTAAATGCATTTTTGAAAGTTTTAAAAACGTTGTCACTGCAATTGTTAAAAAATTCTTATTCGAAACGATGAATGGCTTTTAAAAACAACTTGAAGGATAAAAACTTTATCCGTGGCTTAAAAAAAAAAAAATCACCAAAGCACCCCAAATTCTTTTTATTTATCGTCACCCCCCCCCCCCAAATCTAATTTCTCTGTGAGGTATAAACAGAAACTCTTTTTACAATGAAATAAGAGTAAAATTTCAACCAACTTAAATGTTATTTTCTAGTAATTTTGCATTTTAGCAGCATAAAATATTATGAATTAGAAAAAAAAATTAGCAGGGGGATTTCCATCATAAGCATTTTTTTTTTAACGGTAGTATATTTTGAATATAGCTTCATTGATAAAATGGTTTGAATAATGATAATCACTGAATTCCACCTTGTCATTGGTTGTTGTTTCTTGGAAACGAGTATCCGAGATACAATATAAATCTTTAGGCGTGTTTGTTTCCATTTATCATAGGAATTTCAGCTGTAATTTGAATTTATAGCTTTTCCTCTAAAACCGAATAAATTCACGAAAACAAAACGTATCGATGTTGGTCAAAAAAATTTTTTAGTGATTAACTTACGTTTTGTCGGTCACCTAAGAGAGGTCACCTTTAATGAACAGTTCACATTAGGTACCTCGAAAAAAGAGCATAGCATGATAAAAGAGGGCCTTAAATTCGATGAAAATAATTTTTTTTACTGTCGAACTAAAATAAATGCTTGTTATCAATAGGAAAGATCAAAGTCTTTCTGGGTCATTTTTTTTACATTTTTTAATCATACCTAAAACGTCAGAAATTTTCGTTATTTTTTTTTTTTTTTTTTTTTTTTTTAGTCATCAAAATTGACAGAAAATCGATCATATCAATTTTTTTTTCCATTTTGTAAACATTGGAAATCTCCGTTTTAAAAATTCTTTTAAAAATCAATTTTTTCCAAAATTTAAGAAAATTAGAAATTATAAAGTTTATTTAATATATTTTGAAACAAACATTACTTTCTGCGCTGAAAAAAAATGTAGTTTAAAATAAGAGAAAGCAGGTCTTAAAATTTGGTGTCACTTTACAAGTGACTCGTGATGGTTTCGTCATGTATTGACAGCTTTACATATGAAAAGTTATCCTACGGAAGGACAAGTGACAATAATTTAAGTGAACCAGTTATTTACCTCCTTATTTTAAAGGAAAACTTTCAGCACTCTAATAATTTTTTTTTTTTTTTTTTTTTTTTTTTGTTGCTTTACATTTATAATGCTTTATGGAAAATGTTATTAAAAAAATTAAAATAAGAGAGATAAAATTTCATAAATTAAATCTAATTAATTTATAGGTATTTTTCTTATAAAAATTTTATCAGAAGTGTACATAAAATACTGATTTTTATGTACTTTTATTACATTTTACTGTGTTGATTTGTATTCATTTTATTATTAATTTTGATATTTCATTTATGGAAAAATGTCATAACTGAGATATTATAAAAATAAGATCATATAAATTTCATAAGATAGGTACGTAATACTTGTAGGTACCATTCTCAGTTGAAATTGAAAAATCAAATTAACTTCTCCATGCGTGTTTCACACAAACAATTCACAAAAATAGTCTGTAACAGAAGGGAATGCTTTATAGTAACTCAAATAACGTGTTTTATTGTTTTCAAGTACAGTTTTCTGTACTTTTGAATGACAGCAGTTTTATGGATACAAAGGCCATGTAAAATTGGATTTTTAATATGCTGGTGGTCCATTGATTGTAGTAAGCCTTGCAATTTGTAATCTGTAAGGATAGATCTACCGAATAACACCATTGACTAAACTGTACACCATTTTCACTAATTTTAGAATATTTTGATAACTTTAATATAAAAATAATTTAAGAAATAACAAATTGTTTCCCAAATTCATTTTTCACCAAAAAAGTTTTCTTTCAGACAATATTATCCATAGTATTTACATTAGTCGGACTATTGTCCTCATCTTTGTCGCCATATTTGTCACAATGTTTCGTCCGGAGCGTACAACGGCCAAAACGTGACAAAGATGAGGACAATAGTCCGACTAATGTAAATACTGTACATAATACCTCATCTCAGAAATATAGACAGAATATTATCCATATTTATTAAAATGACTAAAAGCACTTGAAATTAAATATTTTTGTTTTTAGTTTTGTTACAATTCAGAGCTGATTTTTGAGGTAGAGGTGGTCTGATTTTTTTTTTTTTTTTTTTTTTTTTTTCTGCTTTCCTCAAAGTCTTATGCTTTTAACTAATATAATCACTAAATTGTACAGTAATGAATTTCTAGTGTTTTCATAAAATTAGTTACTGGGGAGAAGGGGCTAATAAATATTAAAGATATTTTCACCAGGACTTTAAAAAGGAAAACATAATTTCCATCATTTTGTGATTAATTCCATTAAAAACCAACGATTTTTATTTTTGCAAGAATTTCCAAATTAATGTCTGTAATACAAAAAAAACACTAAAATTTAGCTGCGAAGGAAAAGAAGGAAAATTTAAAAAAAAATACTTTTTCCTTTCCATAATAACATTTTAATGAATTTTGTTTTCAAGTTTGGCATCTTTTTACAAAATGCTTTTTCTTTTTTTCTTTTTCTTCTGTCTCTATCTATCTATCAATTCAATTCAATTTAATTACTAAACAGGTTAAATTTTAATTTGTATAATTGAAAACCTGCAATAAGCTTTACACTTGAATGCTTTCAATTTAAATGGCAGACATTTATGGCTGGCATTTGAAAAAAAAATTTTGTCATTAACAAAAATGTTGACTTTGGGAAAAGTACTCATACTTTATAACATCGTCCCTAACTTGATTGAGTATGTGTGCCATGCACCTAATATCTACGACATTGACTAATGCATTTTTAAAAATTGCAAATGCACTCTTACAATATGCAGCATTGTCAATCATAAAACAGATATTATTGTACTCTATTCCAACATTTGACAGTGATTTTAAAACTGTCTGACTCAATGTTTGGGAATTTTCCATGAAAGCTGACTACCAGGTATAGTTTTTCAAATGATCAACTACCACATTCAATGTGCTTTTATCATGACACTCTGGTGTTGTGATCATACTTTCTTGGGAGCAATACAACTTCAAAAATGGTTTAATTTCTTTAGTTTTTTTCTTTTTCTCTTCTCTTGTGCTTCAGTGATCATTGATGATCTGCAAGTGTGCTGCCCCTCTGAGTCCAAACTATAGTGTTGACAAAAACTGCAAAAATAATTTATCTCTATAAAGGTAAAAATCATGGCGGAAAGCTCTGTATTTTGCCGAAAGTGTGTACCCACCAAGTTTGTTAGCCTTTCATTTACTCCTCATGAAAGATAATCAAACCAGCATTTAAAAAAATATATAATCTAACTATTAAGCAAACAACAACTTTACTTTTTACTACCCTTGGCAACTCCTAACATACTATTCATATGCTAATATCGCACGTGGGTGTTTGCCCAGTGGTGACTGGTTTGGCCAGGTTAATATCATGAATGAAGTTATAACATAGTAATGGAATTAGTAGTGAAAAATACCCCATGTTGTTTTACAGAATGATCTATTGTAGCAATATACACTGGTGAAAATAAGTTTAAGAATGATGGTTAAAGTTTTATTCATTTCAGAATATATTTCTAATAAAACAATGTAAATTAGTTTTATTGTGTATGCAAATTTATTTCTCTTTAGAATGATGTAAAAAATTGTATATTTTCTACTTGAAAAATTTTAATGCCGGATTAAATTGAAATATACCAAAGTATTTCCTTATTGAAGATATTAAATCTAAAACTAAAATAAGTTTCAGGATTAAGACTAAAAGAAAATCTTCAAGTATTTTTCATTTTTAAAATACTTTCCAAAATTTATCATTTTAGAGGAAGTAACATTTTCATAAAAATAAAGAATAAGTGAAAAATATTGCATGGTACAGTATGAACCTTTTTATCTGTGCTAAATGTCTAAAAAAAAAAAAAAAAAAAAAAAAGCCCTTCACATGTACTGGATGAAGTGTATGAAATATTCCAGGGAGTTCTTTTCAAATTATCCCAAGACAAATTAGACAAATAAGTGAAAATAAATGCTCTACCTAATTATATTCAGTTAACTGCCATATGTGATACCCACTTCTGCAATCCTGTGTCTTTCAATTCATGAATGACTAGGCAGAAAATTTTCATGTTTCTTTCTGTGGTAGACTTGTTAGCAACCAAGGCTATAAGACCCAGAGAAGAGATGTATTCATACCTTTACCAAGAATATTTGTGTAAGTGAATGTAATGAACTTGACTGGAATTAAAACTTAGCTCTCTAATTTTGCATTCCAAGGTGTTATCCACTACACATCCATTATATTACCATAAATAAATAAAAATTGAGAAATGGTTTAGAAGAATGAATCTTCTAACAATTATTCTTCAGTTTATTATCACATTAAATACTTTTTATCTCTGGAACATATAGGGAGGTGTGAAAATAGAATATTATTCTGTCTGGTGAAAGATTTATTCTGCACAACATTTGATATTACAAATAACTTTTATTTATATCTACTTGTGTATGCTGTGACCTTGAAGGAAATTACTACTCGTTAGAACTAAAGTGGTCAGCCAAGCACAAATGGACCAGAATCTGTAATGCTTTTTTGTTGCTGTATCACAAAGATATGCATTTGATTTGCTAGAAGTAAAGAAGTCTTTTATGTGTGAGAAACCTGCTCTACTTTTATGACTTAAAACAAAAAAAAAGATTTTTTTTTTTTTTTTTTTTGTATAGTGAAAGAACAGATTTGTGGAATTAGGTCAATTAACTGAGTTAACTTTACTAAATTTACTTCATGAAGCTAATAATCTGTCTTGTGGTAGGTCATTTAGTTAAAGCTCAAACCTTATAGGTCCTTGGAGTTCTTACCCTTATAGAATTTTACTTGATTGAAATACCATGAATATATGTAGTGAAATCTAAGTGATTCTTTTATTCTCTCTCTCTTATATATATATATATATATATATATATATATATATATATATATATATATATGTATGTTTGTGTAATTATAGAGGGATTGCTCTTTTTCCTTCGGCAGGTAAGATCTTAGCCTCTGTTCTCTTACTAAGATTAAAGGAAATTGTTGACAATGTACTGCCTGAGTCACAGTGTAGTTTCCGCCAATACAGAGGGACTGCAGATATGATTTTCAAAGCACGACAAATCCAGGAAAAGAGCTGTGAACAACAATTATGCCTTTAACAAATATTTGTAGATCTGAGGAAGTCTTTTGACACTGGTAATCATGCTACTCTTTGGCGAAATCCTCTCAAAATTGGGATGATTACCCCCCAACTTTCTCAAGATCCTGTCAGTTTTGGCAGTATGCTTACGGAGCCCATCAAGGTTAAAAATGGAGTCGAGCAGGGAGATGTGGCTCCTACACTGTTTTTCTATCTACTTTTCAATTTCAAGTCCAGATCATGCTGGACAAGGCATAAAAAGAAACATTGGAAGTGATGATGTTCAAGGTCAACTTTCACCGATCAGAGATAATTTGACATATATGTAACAAGAAATGAAGATTGATGGCTGGTTTTATGAGCTACTGTTTTTCACAAAACAAATGAATGCAGTGTTGTGGGGGT
This sequence comes from Acanthosepion esculentum, assembly GCA_964036315.1. Lineage (NCBI taxonomy): Eukaryota > Metazoa > Mollusca > Cephalopoda > Sepiida > Sepiidae > Acanthosepion > Acanthosepion esculentum. The sequence continues at coordinate 116,449,051 of OZ038478.1, forward strand.
TGATAACTGATGGACTGGACATGTCAGTGATGCTCATACTTGCTTTGTGAGTTGACAGCCACTGTGTGTGTGTGTATGAGTGTATGATCGGCTCTCCTGTCGAATTCGGCGTATGAGGGTCAGGCAGATCAGTTCCTAGAAACTGAAAGCTCTACACCGACATGAGATTTGATTATAGTTGTGAAGGCTTTGGCAGGGCCATCCACACTTGTTGGAGGGACGAATACAGGGACCTGATGCAGCGAATGCCACAAGGTCCCCAAACGACCCTCCGCATGTTTTGAATTCAGAGTTGTCCTTCTCCTAGACCAGTTGCCATCCAAGGCTATAGAACCCAGTCTGTCCTGCTATTTACCCATAGTTGGAGGGAGAAGAGGATTCACACCTTTCCCAAGGTTATTAGCACGTAAGTGAATGTAATGGATTCGACTGGAAATCGAACTCGGCTCTCCGATTCCTCAATCCAAGCCGTTATCCATTACTCCACCGTGTGTGTGTGTATATATATATATATATATATATATATATATATATATATAATATATGTGTGTGTACGTGTAATAGGTTGGTTAATAAAACAAGGGAAAATGAAAAGTTACCAATATGATCAGTGCAAAAAGAATTTATTGTATATTGTTAATCACAAGACAGAAACGAAGCAATGAGATTAATGTTATTAGTTCGGAATTTTTGTGCACACCTATGTCCTTCATCAGCAGTTCAAGAAATAAAGAGAAACGGGGAAGACTTACCAATGTTATTGATATTAGTACAAATCCCATCCCTGCTTGATTCCTCGTATGTGAAACTTTTTTCTTTTTTTTTTTTTTTTTTTTTTTTTGAAAATGATTGTAGTGAATGCATTAGTCTGTTTTGTCTTTATCGGTGAGGGAATGTAATTTTGAACTAGGGGGAATAGGCTCTTAGGATTTGGGGTGGGGAAGACATCCTATATGTGGTCAGTGTTGATAGATTAGACTAAATGGATAGAGAATGAGAAAGCAAGAAGGTAAAAAAAAAGTATAGGAACTGCAAAAAAAGAAACGGGATAAAATATTTTGATGATAAATTCTTTTGGAAAACTATAGTCAGAGAATGTGGTAGGGGTGCAGAAAAAAAAATACAGAAACATAATTGTAGTAATAACAGTGCAGGAAGGAAACTGGAAATGTGTCTACAAAAATAGATGCTTTGCGTGTTTAAGTGTGATAAGTGTAAATATACCCTATATTTATAAAATTTCGAAATCCTACATGTCAGAGCAGAAAAATATAGTGGGGGGATGTATGTTAAAATATATATAAAATTCAGAAGTGTTTTATTACCTTTTTGTTACATTTAAAGGATTATAAATTATTAACACATGTAGAATATATAAATGGCAAAAACTTACTGTTTGCTATATGTTGTTGTAAGGATCAAATTGATAATTCTTAGTATACAAAGAACTGATACACTTGTCTTAAATAGATTGTTCCAGTAGGAATATAAGCATTTGTGTTGTTGGTCTCTGGGCTGCCTGTTTTCCAGCTTCAAACTTGTGGATATCTACATGCATTGTTCTTCTTCGAAATAAACTTGTATATTTTGTAAGTTGTCATTCTAGTTAACCACCCTGGACAACATTGCAAAACTATATGCAACTCCTCAACGGAGGAGAGGTGTATTTAAAATTTGATAATTTTGCAGCAATACATGCTTAAAGGTTTTAGGCAGTTTTGATCAGCATTTCTTTTTATGGTTAACTGTAAATGTGGGACTGTCTTTTACTTAAGTAAAATACTAATAATAATTAAGATTTTATTACAGGAAATATCAAGTTTTATGGAAACATTGTTGACAATTATGTATTTAGTTACATAACAGATAAAAATAATATAAATTTTGATGCTATATTTGATTTATTGTTAGATATTTTTCGTTTTTCTCTTATTGACAGCATTTTAGAATACTTTAGCTGCAATGCTAAGTTTCCTAGGTAGAACAAACTGGAGCTATTTTGTTTGTTACCTCTCTTTTCCATTGTTTTTAGATTGTTTTCTTCCCATCATTTTCAGGGGGCAATAGTGAAATTCTGAAATTTAGAATGATCTGTAAAGGAATATTTTAAATTAATGTATGACCAAAAATAAAATACTTTTGACAAAGAAACTTAATGATTTCACTATAATTGTGTAATATTCTGCAGACAAATCTATGGTTTGTTACCTCATTTCGTTGCATAGTTACAAACTATAAACCTAAATTGAGCTTGAAATATTGTGATCCTTTCTAATTTTTTGTAAAATACTTGGATATGATATAATTTTGCAGTGAAAAAAGTAATTTTTAATATCATCTACTGAACGTGTTATATAACCAATCCTGAAATAAGTTATATAGAAACTTGAAATAAAATATCCCTTCTAGCCTTACTCCAGCAAAATAATGCTTAAAAAGACTATTGGTTGTGATGATAATTTTATTTCCTCAAGGGATATTGTTTCAATTTTTTTCCCTTGTTGCAGTGTTTGTACAATGAGCCGTCAGTTAGCAAAAGCCCTTGGTTCGGTGATCAGTCGCCTTCCTAAGCAGCAAAGCTTGGCTACATCCTCAATTAGATGTAGTAGCAGTGTGGTGCTGGACCAAGAAACTAAGGAGAGAATCCATCCTCGAATTGGTAAGTATTATTTGTAAGAATTTTAATGTATGGCTGTTTCATTCATTGCTTTTTTTTTTTTTTTTTTTTTTTTTTAAGAACCTCTGAATTTAAGCAGGATTGTAGATAAATATTTTTTCTTTTAAAATCCTGATTCTTTATAATCACTTCCCATAAAGTTGCTCTTAAGACATTAGGGAACTCGATCTAAATAAAAAAAAAACATGAGCAGCGTACTGTGCCTCACTTAAGCTTTAATTATGGTTTAATTATATGATAATAATTGTGATGAAAAGCGGAATTAAAGTTAAACCTTTTAATAATTTTTTTTTTTTTTTTTTTTTCCTTAAATTACATGTTACTTCAGGTATGTTGAGATCCCAAAATGGATGGACATGCATATGCTGCACTTTATATAGATGAAGAAATACTGTTGGGAGCAAAAGCAAAAATTACTCTGGCCTACAAGTGACAAAACAACACTGTTGCTTGCAATCAAGACATTGGTTTTGATTTTAACTTTTTGCTATTTTTAGTTTGATGTAAAAATTCTTTGTTTTGCATAATCTTATAATAAAAATTTTTAAAAAGTCTGTTTGGGATAGAAAAATTATTTTTTATAAATTTATGAAACCTGAACAAAATTACTGTACAATGTGATCGAGAACAACTGGCTTGTTTGAATGATGGAAAAAAAATTTTTGGATCATGTTTGATTTTTGCTGCATTGCAACACCTCCATTTAATGATGGGGTTAGGAAGTTCTTTGACATATAATGTATTCTTCAAAATTTCTTTATCATTTCACCCCATGGAAGACAAAGTAGCTGAGGTTACTGAGTGGAAGAATGTGAAACAAAGGAAAAGATTAAAGCAAGAAAAAAATCTTTAGAATTGTTTTGCTTATCAGATCAGCTGTTCAATAATTTCAATATATTGAAAAAATTTATTAAAGAATACATTGAATCGATACTAAAATGGATTTTTTTATGACAGAATACCCAGCTTAGCTGAAAAGTGGTGTATAGGGAAAAT